>NW_025908067.1:128788-183298 GCF_018835915.1 Vigna umbellata
TTGGTGGCTCATCTTCTGATCCTTCAATATATACCAATTATGTGAATGTACACTTGTCCATTGACAAGTTAGATGGCACAAATTATGCAACATGGGCGTCCGACATCAAACTTTGGTTGAAGAGTCAAGGGTACTTAGATCATCTTACTCAAAATGTGACTACTGCTCCCATAGATGACACTTCCCGCTGGATGAAAATTGATGCTCAGTTGTGCATTGTTATAAAGTCCACCATTCACTCCTCACTGAAACAAATGTTTCGATCCTATGAAACATGTTCAGAAGTATGGGCACAAGCGAAGTTGTTATACACCAATGACACTCAGCGTCTTTATGGTGTTTGTCAGGACCTATTAACTGTTATTGGTCCGCGCAATCCTGGTCCTATGGCAGAATATTTGGGTAAAATTCATGCCCTTCTTCATGACTTTAATGATATATTACCTCCTGCTTCCACTCCTGCTGAAGAATTGGAACAGCGATCAAAGTTCTTCATGTTGTTGGCATTATACGGACTCTCTGATGATGTTTCTCATGTCCGTGATCAGATTTTGGGTTCTCCTGTCATACCCAACTTTACTTCTACTTGTTCTGCTCTTTTGCGTATACCGAGCAAACCCGTCACTGAGACATCCCCTCATACTGATGATTCCTCTGTTATGGCTGCTCAACGTGATGATCGAAGTCGGTCTCGCAAGCCAAGTAAAGGACGTCCAAAATGTGACCATTGTGGCAAGTTAGGCCACAAAATTGATAGATGTTATGCTCTCCATGGACGTCCTCCTCGACCTGTAGCAATGGCAAATTCTGATCCACCTCCCCGATCACCGTCTGCAGACCATCCTACTTCATCTAATATCGTAGACAAACCTGCAATCTTTAACGAATTTCTCAAATGGTATGAGGATCATCAGCACTCTGGTTCCACTACATCTGCATCTGTTGCACGTACAGGTACACCTTTTGTTGGTCTAACACCCAAAGACTAAAACACTTGGCTTTTTCTTATACTCTTGTAGTAAAGTCTTATGAAGTGTAGTTAAATTCTTGTTCTGGAGTGTGTGGGTGTACTTATGGTCAAAGGGTTTGAGAGTGTTGTCTATGTGTTGTACAAATTTTTACATAGTGGTATTATATGGTTGTCATTAGACAATAGTCATGGTTTTTCTTCCGTGTTCCTTATGTTGCTCTTATTTTTATGTTAGTAGGGTGGTTTTCAGGGATTGTTGCTCTTATTTTTATGTTAGTAGGGTGATTTTCAGGGATAAAGACAGTAATGTTCTTCATTGATGATGTGTTTTTTTCCCAACATCTTTTAACAATACCATTGTATCTGCAATAATCACTCTTAGGGATATTGCATATCCAGATGGACGATATTCTTGATTGATTCTCAAATAGATTTCTTTCCGTATAGATAGGTATTTCCGTGAATAGATAAAGATAGGAATCCTTCTAAATCTTGCTTTATTCATTTCCATTTTTTTTATTCTGAATTTTTGAATGACTACCTTTTGTGCATATGGAGATGAACAAACCAGTTCAGAATTGGAAGCACCAGACCTGGCATCCAGAGTCGTCATTTTATTGGAAATTGGCCCGTCCCAGTTAAAAGTTAGTAGCCATCTTGAAGCCTCTCCCTCATTATCATCAACATCAAGTCCTTATTGGTTTGAAGAAGCTGATAAAGTAGGTCCACATGAAAGTATCATTCTCTTACCCTGTCGAGTCTCCTACTCTAGATTGTGGAAGTAGATGTTGGCTTAAGTGTTTTTATAAATTAGATAAAAAAACTAAGGAAAGATGAGGTTTACAAAAGGAAGAAACACTGAATTGTTGGTTCTCAAGTGAGCATTAACCAAACTCCCACATTAAGTAATTCGAAGAAGAAAAAAATTAGAAAAAGGGTTTATTTGAGTATTGTCACTACAACTTTTCTTGAGTGTAAATGAGGCTTGGATAATTGTATCATGAGAAGGTTTGTAATCTTTGTTAGAAAAGTTGCAAGAGAAGGTTTTTAATTTTTGTAAAAAAGTTACATGAAGAGGTTTACAATTTGTCAGAAAAATTGTAAAATTTGCAATTTTTGCCAAAAATATTGTACACAAGGTTTAAAGCTTTTTTTTAGAAAAATCATTTGATGCTGTTATTTGTGAATGTGTTTTTCTGTTTAAAAAGATTATTTTTCTATTTGTCATTCCCAATGTGAACCATGCATATGTTCAAAATGTAAGATATTAGAAAATGAATAACTATGGTTCTCCAAGAGACCACATATATTTTCACAAGCCCCTACTTCTTTGCGCCCAATGTATTTTTATACAAATCTCTCCTATTCATAACTATATGTGTTGACATAGTTACTAATGATTGGGAATCTAAGTATGAGTCTAAGTCTCACATTAAATAAAAATGAAAAAGTTAAGCACCATAAAAGGAAGAATCATAAACCCATTCTCTTAATATTTTGGGTTGGAGATAGTGTGTTAGGATATAGGATGATAGAATAGGTGGGTTTAGGAGTTAAGGGTGTGGGGGGTGTCGGTTGTAAAAGGGGTAGCGGGTCAGAGCTGATATAAATAGAGCTCTTGTAACTCTGTAGAGGATTATCGGGTATTATTTTGTAAAGTCAGGTTTAGCCTGTAGAGAGAGGTTATGCTCTCAACCAGGGAGGTTATGCTCCCAACCCTATTCACTGTAAAGTGACAATTCTACTATTGTGAATAAGAGAATTCATTCTTTCATCTCTATTATCTGTTGTTAGCGGGTGTTATTGTTTGGGTTTCATCTCTTTTATCGGCATCGAGGGGGTGTGTTGTTAGGTTCCAAACCCAGGAACCTAACAAATTGGTCCGACCTGCCGGATCTGTTTCGGAGGGAAGAAGAGCTAGCAAGGAGAAACGGGAACGACGACTGTCGGATCCGCTTGGGAGGGGACTGCCAGATCGAGACGCCGCAGGAATCGTGTGAGGGTGAAGGAAATTGCGGTTGATAGAATGAAGGCGCAAACAGGGGAGCTGCGAGCAGATTATGCAGCAATATGCCAAGATTATGCTGCAATAAGCCAAGATTATGCAGCAATACGTCAAGATTTGCAAGAAATCATAAGGAGGTTGGGTGGTCGAGGCCACAACCAGGAGGGCCAACATTGGGACCGGCGAGAGGAAGAGGAAGGGGAGAGAGGGGATGAACGCCATGAAGTGCAACCCAGCGGGAAGAAAAGGGTAGAATTGCCCACTTTCGAAGGGTTGGACCCGTTAAACTGGATCAATAGGGCGGGTTATCGAGCTTCAAGGAGTAGCGGAGGAGGAGAAAGTGCGGTTCGCGGACATAAGCATGGAGGGCAGCGCGGGCTACTGGTTCAGAGCCTGGAAGGAGAAAGCCAAGAATCGTTCATGGGATGGGTTGAAGGAAGCCCTGGTGACAAGGTTTGGAACCTATGTTGAGCATTTGGCGGCATCGAAACAAACGAGGACGGTGGCGATGCGGATTACAAAGGATGTTGAAGAATTCCAGGGAGGCGAGAAGGTCGGGAACGGGAACGGGATTGAAGACCAGTCGTCTTGGGGACGACCGAGCGAAGAAGTGACATTGTCTGAGACCTATTGCTATAACCCATGTCGATTGAAAGTTACCGAGCGGTCAGAGGCCGATCGCCATAATCCAGGACAACCGTTCGATCCAGGCCATCAGTGGCCAGAAAAGAGTCGAGGGACGGTTATTTTGGGGGAGGATGAAGAGGTGGAGACTGAGGAAGCTGAGACCGAAGTAGACCGGAAACAAATGGAGATGTCCGTTTTCTCGGCTGGAGGCCTCACTCAGCCAAAAATGATGAAGCCGAACGGTTTGATAGGGGGCCGAACGAGTATGGTTTTGACCGACAGTGGAGCCAGCCACAATTTCATAGGCAAGGGACTGGTCGAGGAACGGGGTTTACCCATGGAGGATACCCAACCATACCAGGTGAGCTTGGGGGATGAGCAGAGGAAGAAAACCAACACGGACCGAACAGTTGAAGATAGCGGGAAGGAACCGAACGGTAGATCGAGGGTTGCCAAACGGTCCGAGGTCAAGCGCAATATCCCAGGTGAGGTTGTCGAGCGATCCGAGACTGAATTAGACCTGAAGCAAACGGAGTTGTGCACTCTCTCGGCTGGAGGCCCTATTCAGCCAAAAGCGATGAAGCTGCACGGTTCGATAGGAAACCGAACGGTGTTGCCCGTTAAAGGACGAAACCGCACGGTGTTGCCCAATATAGGACGAAATCGAACGGTATTGACTAGGGTGTTCAATCAAGGAGGGAAGAAGGTATTCAGCAAGGGGGATCCAACACTAGCTAGAAGGTGGGGGGAGCCAGAAGCTTTGTTAAAAATAAAGGAAGTAGAACCGTGGACCTTGGTGTTGGATTTGGGGGTGATAGGAAGGAAAGAGAAAGAATGGAAGATAGTGGAGGAGGAATTGCCACCACCTAAGCCTCCCGACCTGAATTGGTGGGCAGTAGCCAGTGGATTCTCTTCAGATGATAACAAGATGATGAAGAGGAGCCAAGAGACCAAGTTTTTCGATTTCAACCTTGAGGACAAGGTTGTTCTGCAGGGGGATGTAATGTTAGGATATAGGATGATAGAATAGGTGGGTTTAGGAGTTAAGGGTGTGGGGGTGTCGGTTGTAAAAGGGGTAGTGGGTCAGAGCTGATATAAATAGAGCTCTTGTAACTCTGTAGAGGATTATCGGGTATTATTTTGTAAAGTCAGGTTTAGCCTGTAGAGAGAGATTATGCTCTCAACCAGGGAGGTTATGCTCCCAATCCCATTCTCTGTAAAGTGACAATTCTACTATTGTGAATAAGAGAATCCATTCTTTCATCTCTATTATCTGTTGTCAGTGGGTGTTATTGTTTGGGTTTCATCTCTTTTATCGGCATCGAGAGGGTGTGTTGTTAGGTTCCAAACCCAGGAACCTAACATAGTGTCAATCCCTTATATAAGTTAGGTTCATGTCTCATTGGTGTTGTGTCTTTGTGGTGATTCTCTCTCAAAAAGACTCATCACTAACTACAAACTACTTGTAACTACATCAAATAGCTTTATTTCCATTTCATTACTTGTTCTCTCAACTTATAGGAACTTGGTATTATGGTGTGCCCATCTGTATTTGATGCTTGGTGGAGTATCTAAATATTTGGCTCTCCCCCTCCCCTGCCCCCTAATAGCTAGCTTTAGAGAGTAGTTTCCACTATTTCTTGGGTATTTATTAATTGTTATCTGAGCTGGTTGCCCATGTATTAGGGGTGGTGTTATGATAGGAACTTGGGATTGTGAGGTGCCCAAGTCCCACACTGAAGATCAAGGGTGGATTTCACAATACTCGTTTTTGATCTTTCTACCATTTTTCAAATCTTGCTGCCCTTATAACAGGTCCAAACATGTGGGCCAACCAAGCCCATCACATGTTCAGGTCAGACCAAAAATGAATTTTCTTTTACGATGGATCAAAAAATTTGACCTGACCTCTGAACTCTGAATGGTTTCCTTTGCTCTTTACAAGTCAACAAGATTGATGGGGTAGTGTATGTCCCATATTGATTTTGAGCATGGTTGAAGTAACTTCTCCACAAACACTTATAGGAGAGAGAAATAAGAAAAAAATGAAATAAACTTTTTCATACGCTAAAATTAGTTCGTGCACAAGTTAAAATAAGAAATTGGAAAAGTAGTATGAGAGCCCTTCTACAATTAGTTTATGCACAAACTAATTTTAAACTAATTTCATTTTCTTTTCTCCTACAAGTGTTTATGGAGAAGTTTGTCGAAACATACCCTTTGTGTTGAGGAACTACCATTTACAGAAGATCAACCCACCCCTAATGTCATTGCTATTAAGAGTAAGCTCTCATATACTAATGTTATATTAGAAGAATATTAATAAGTTTGTGATATTAATATTCAGTATTCCTCTGCATCACAAAGTTACCATGGGTGAAAGATCAACAACAAAGGAGTTAAAGAAAATGTCTAAAACTCAGGATTCATGCTTATACAAACATATAAGTTATAACTATGATGTTTGTTAAAAGGATACATTAATCAGAATCGTCTAGAAATCAATCACAAAAGAAGGCAGACTAAAGAATATGAACTATTACTGCTATCCATGCATAATACACAGAGTTTAGGAAATGAAAAGTGTAATCTTCATTGAATAATGAAGAAGAACACTATTCCACTTACAATGGGAATTCAAATTCCCAAGACAATCCTCTTCTAACCCCCGCAACCACCCCGCGCCCCACAAAACTGAATTTATATTTTCTTATTGCAATTCCATACTCCTGTAACCAAAACTCTAAGTAAATCATTTAGGTCCAATACGACAGTTAAATTCAGAAAGATCGAGAATCAGAACAAAGTTGGGTAGTGAGACAAAAGGATCTGTTTAGGTGTCAATTTTGTAATAGCAACTTAATAACGAACATTATTACTTCTCAGTTACTTTTAAAATTGAAGAGATTATGGATATATATATATTCTAGAACAAGTTCAATAACAGAGCAACAAACATATAATTTTCAGAGGCTTCAATCAAACATTTATATAGAGATATTAATAAATTCGATCATTTATTCGTGAACCTGACACATTGTTTAGAGAAGATACCACCAACCTCAAAACCATGTGCAGAAGGACAGTTCTTCTACTATATATAAGCACGTTCTTTTAGTTTAGAACAGACAAAAATGGTAAGCAGAACAATGCATCAAACACTGACCAATTTTAAAGATTTCATACAAATAAGACTTTTCTTCAACTGATGCCTACTAAAGAAGTTTGAAACAAAAAAATGCACATCAATTCTTGGAGCCTTATGACTATGAAAAATCATGAAGGGTACAATTAGCACTAAACCAGTCAACAAGGATGCAAATAATCCAGATGAAAGGAACACGAACGCACCCATGAGGGAAGCCTCCAGCAAGTGAGTTCTCCACAGAACTTGATCCATGGGCGACATCGTTCCAAGTTTAGCACCTTTGTTCTGGATCTTTACAATGCTCATGAGACTTGAAAGGAGAATCACAGACATGGTACCTGCAATAGTTTTTACTGTAGCTGGACCCTTACCCATCTTCAATTGATCCAGGCTCTTTATAACAAGATCTCTCAAGGGTCCTATCTTCACCAACAAAAGAAATGCCAGAACCACCTCAGCAAAAATTACCAAGAACAAAAGCTGAATCATCCTTTGCTCCCTCAACTAAAACAAATGCTTCCCACTTCACTACAATTGCAAAATCCTTACTTTTTTCCAAATAGGGTGATATCGCTTACGGTTTGAAAATTAAAATCCACCCCACAAGCAAACTCATGCTCCAATATGAAAAGAACACAAGGCTACCCTTGAACTGAATTGAAGGAAAGACCCTCCTCAAGTCACACTCACACAGACCCTTTTATCCCTTTGCTGAAACTGAGGCATCCACACAATGACCCACATGAATGTGCAAACGAAATACGAATATCCAGCATCAAAGCTTGAGTCTTTACATGCAATAGTTTCGAGGGAACAGGCTCAAAATTCTTTGCAAAGGAGATGTCTTTAAACCCTTTAGAGAGAGACTTGTTCGTGTAGAGGGTTTGATCTGAGTATGCGAAGGTTCCAACAATGGGTTTGGTACATTGAGAAAGGAGTTAAGGAACAAAAAAAAAAAAAAAAAAAAAAAANGGAGACTGAGGAAGCTGAGACCGAAGTAGACCGGAAACAAATGGAGATGTCCGTTTTCTCGGCTGGAGGCCTCACTCAGCCAAAAATGATGAAGCCGAACGGTTTGATAGGGGGCCGAACGAGTATGGTTTTGACCGACAGTGGAGCCAGCCACAATTTCATAGGCAAGGGACTGGTCGAGGAACGGGGTTTACCCATGGAGGATACCCAACCATACCAGGTGAGCTTGGGGGATGAGCAGAGGAAGAAAACCAACACGGACCGAACAGTTGAAGATAGCGGGAAGGAACCGAACGGTAGATCGAGGGTTGCCAAACGGTCCGAGGTCAAGCGCAATATCCCAGGTGAGGTTGTCGAGCGATCCGAGACTGAATTAGACCTGAAGCAAACGGAGTTGTGCACTCTCTCGGCTGGAGGCCCTATTCAGCCAAAAGCGATGAAGCTGCACGGTTCGATAGGAAACCGAACGGTGTTGCCCGTTAAAGGACGAAACCGCACGGTGTTGCCCAATATAGGACGAAATCGAACGGTATTGACTAGGGTGTTCAATCAAGGAGGGAAGAAGGTATTCAGCAAGGGGGATCCAACACTAGCTAGAAGGTGGGGGGAGCCAGAAGCTTTGTTAAAAATAAAGGAAGTAGAACCGTGGACCTTGGTGTTGGATTTGGGGGTGATAGGAAGGAAAGAGAAAGAATGGAAGATAGTGGAGGAGGAATTGCCACCACCTAAGCCTCCCGACCTGAATTGGTGGGCAGTAGCCAGTGGATTCTCTTCAGATGATAACAAGATGATGAAGAGGAGCCAAGAGACCAAGTTTTTCGATTTCAACCTTGAGGACAAGGTTGTTCTGCAGGGGGATGTAATGTTAGGATATAGGATGATAGAATAGGTGGGTTTAGGAGTTAAGGGTGTGGGGGTGTCGGTTGTAAAAGGGGTAGTGGGTCAGAGCTGATATAAATAGAGCTCTTGTAACTCTGTAGAGGATTATCGGGTATTATTTTGTAAAGTCAGGTTTAGCCTGTAGAGAGAGATTATGCTCTCAACCAGGGAGGTTATGCTCCCAATCCCATTCTCTGTAAAGTGACAATTCTACTATTGTGAATAAGAGAATCCATTCTTTCATCTCTATTATCTGTTGTCAGTGGGTGTTATTGTTTGGGTTTCATCTCTTTTATCGGCATCGAGAGGGTGTGTTGTTAGGTTCCAAACCCAGGAACCTAACATAGTGTCAATCCCTTATATAAGTTAGGTTCATGTCTCATTGGTGTTGTGTCTTTGTGGTGATTCTCTCTCAAAAAGACTCATCACTAACTACAAACTACTTGTAACTACATCAAATAGCTTTATTTCCATTTCATTACTTGTTCTCTCAACTTATAGGAACTTGGTATTATGGTGTGCCCATCTGTATTTGATGCTTGGTGGAGTATCTAAATATTTGGCTCTCCCCCTCCCCTGCCCCCTAATAGCTAGCTTTAGAGAGTAGTTTCCACTATTTCTTGGGTATTTATTAATTGTTATCTGAGCTGGTTGCCCATGTATTAGGGGTGGTGTTATGATAGGAACTTGGGATTGTGAGGTGCCCAAGTCCCACACTGAAGATCAAGGGTGGATTTCACAATACTCGTTTTTGATCTTTCTACCATTTTTCAAATCTTGCTGCCCTTATAACAGGTCCAAACATGTGGGCCAACCAAGCCCATCACATGTTCAGGTCAGACCAAAAATGAATTTTCTTTTACGATGGATCAAAAAATTTGACCTGACCTCTGAACTCTGAATGGTTTCCTTTGCTCTTTACAAGTCAACAAGATTGATGGGGTAGTGTATGTCCCATATTGATTTTGAGCATGGTTGAAGTAACTTCTCCACAAACACTTATAGGAGAGAGAAATAAGAAAAAAATGAAATAAACTTTTTCATACGCTAAAATTAGTTCGTGCACAAGTTAAAATAAGAAATTGGAAAAGTAGTATGAGAGCCCTTCTACAATTAGTTTATGCACAAACTAATTTTAAACTAATTTCATTTTCTTTTCTCCTACAAGTGTTTATGGAGAAGTTTGTCGAAACATACCCTTTGTGTTGAGGAACTACCATTTACAGAAGATCAACCCACCCCTAATGTCATTGCTATTAAGAGTAAGCTCTCATATACTAATGTTATATTAGAAGAATATTAATAAGTTTGTGATATTAATATTCAGTATTCCTCTGCATCACAAAGTTACCATGGGTGAAAGATCAACAACAAAGGAGTTAAAGAAAATGTCTAAAACTCAGGATTCATGCTTATACAAACATATAAGTTATAACTATGATGTTTGTTAAAAGGATACATTAATCAGAATCGTCTAGAAATCAATCACAAAAGAAGGCAGACTAAAGAATATGAACTATTACTGCTATCCATGCATAATACACAGAGTTTAGGAAATGAAAAGTGTAATCTTCATTGAATAATGAAGAAGAACACTATTCCACTTACAATGGGAATTCAAATTCCCAAGACAATCCTCTTCTAACCCCCGCAACCACCCCGCGCCCCACAAAACTGAATTTATATTTTCTTATTGCAATTCCATACTCCTGTAACCAAAACTCTAAGTAAATCATTTAGGTCCAATACGACAGTTAAATTCAGAAAGATCGAGAATCAGAACAAAGTTGGGTAGTGAGACAAAAGGATCTGTTTAGGTGTCAATTTTGTAATAGCAACTTAATAACGAACATTATTACTTCTCAGTTACTTTTAAAATTGAAGAGATTATGGATATATATATATTCTAGAACAAGTTCAATAACAGAGCAACAAACATATAATTTTCAGAGGCTTCAATCAAACATTTATATAGAGATATTAATAAATTCGATCATTTATTCGTGAACCTGACACATTGTTTAGAGAAGATACCACCAACCTCAAAACCATGTGCAGAAGGACAGTTCTTCTACTATATATAAGCACGTTCTTTTAGTTTAGAACAGACAAAAATGGTAAGCAGAACAATGCATCAAACACTGACCAATTTTAAAGATTTCATACAAATAAGACTTTTCTTCAACTGATGCCTACTAAAGAAGTTTGAAACAAAAAAATGCACATCAATTCTTGGAGCCTTATGACTATGAAAAATCATGAAGGGTACAATTAGCACTAAACCAGTCAACAAGGATGCAAATAATCCAGATGAAAGGAACACGAACGCACCCATGAGGGAAGCCTCCAGCAAGTGAGTTCTCCACAGAACTTGATCCATGGGCGACATCGTTCCAAGTTTAGCACCTTTGTTCTGGATCTTTACAATGCTCATGAGACTTGAAAGGAGAATCACAGACATGGTACCTGCAATAGTTTTTACTGTAGCTGGACCCTTACCCATCTTCAATTGATCCAGGCTCTTTATAACAAGATCTCTCAAGGGTCCTATCTTCACCAACAAAAGAAATGCCAGAACCACCTCAGCAAAAATTACCAAGAACAAAAGCTGAATCATCCTTTGCTCCCTCAACTAAAACAAATGCTTCCCACTTCACTACAATTGCAAAATCCTTACTTTTTTCCAAATAGGGTGATATCGCTTACGGTTTGAAAATTAAAATCCACCCCACAAGCAAACTCATGCTCCAATATGAAAAGAACACAAGGCTACCCTTGAACTGAATTGAAGGAAAGACCCTCCTCAAGTCACACTCACACAGACCCTTTTATCCCTTTGCTGAAACTGAGGCATCCACACAATGACCCACATGAATGTGCAAACGAAATACGAATATCCAGCATCAAAGCTTGAGTCTTTACATGCAATAGTTTCGAGGGAACAGGCTCAAAATTCTTTGCAAAGGAGATGTCTTTAAACCCTTTAGAGAGAGACTTGTTCGTGTAGAGGGTTTGATCTGAGTATGCGAAGGTTCCAACAATGGGTTTGGTACATTGAGAAAGGAGTTAAGGAACAAAAAAAAAAAAAAAAAAAAAAAGCAGAATTGAGTTAAGCATTTGAACAGCACCGCGCCTCGTGTGAACGTGAATTCCTGTGTTCGTGACATGTCAATTTTCTCTTTCAGTAAAATGAAGAAAAAAATTAATTAATTTTTCAATATTTCTACATTTTCGAACTACTAGTCTGCAATTCGTAGAGAGACATTAATAAGGCCTCAGTTAATATATATTATTCTTCCTTTTACTACATACCCACGTAAATGGTGGTAATTGAAACAGAAAGAGATAAAAGAGATGGAAAAGGGTCTTCTATCAATTTAGTTGAATCTGAAAATATGATATAATTTAAAAAGGCAAAAAATATATTAGTGAATTGAAAAATTAAATTATAATATATTTGTAAGATAACATGTGTATCTTTATTGAGATTAAATATATTAGTTATCAACTTAGTTTTCATAAAAGTATGATTGAAAAAATTGAAATATCTTTTTAAAACTATATGTTGGTTTATTATGTGCTTACTATAACTTTCTCTGTTTTTTGCTAATTTTATTTCTATAAGAAAGTACATATGTCATGATAAGTAGACTCTTATTGAATTTTTTAAAAAAACATCTCTAATGTAGGAGTCATAGTCTAGGATTTTAGGATTGTGAGTTTAAAATTTGAATCTTATAATATTGGACATGTTGCCATGGCATAAAATTTAAAATCATAAGTTTCAAGAATAAGTAGTTGTTTTTTATTTATTTTAAAAACTATTTCTTCTATCAACATATAAATAAAAATTATTAAAGGGTAGGTTTTATAAGACTTTTGTTTTGAAATAAAAATGGTAAAGAAATCTAAAAAATATGAAACCTAGTGAGAAAAAAAAATATTAAATCATCTTGAGATGACTCTTGAACTAGAGATGATTTTAGTGGAATATTCATCATTTTATTAGAGATTAAACATAAGGATAGAAAAATAGATCATGCCCAACAGGTCAACTCGTCAATCCATCAGAAAAAAGGTGGGTCAGGCCAGAATCTTGAACTTGTGAGCTTGTATTAACGTTGCTCATTTGACTCGTTAGTATGTTGGTTCGCAAAATAGATTGGTCGTGAGTTGACCCATAACTTGTTTTACCATGTGAAAGTGAAGTTGAAGATCAAGTGTATAAGGGTTAGCCTGTGACCCATATCATTCTTCTCTTAACTCATTTCACTCACTCACATACAACATCATCAACACAGAGAGAGCACGAAAGAAAGACAATGTGATAAAATCCAAACAGAACGCGAGCAACGTTGGTACTCATGGCAATAAACACCACTGCTTGTATCCAATGTTCGCGCGAAGTGATTCTTCTTCCTCTTCTTCCCATAATGCATAATGCACATGGAGACAACCACCACACCCGCAGACGCCACCAGTGACACAATTGAGAAAATCTTCACTGTTGCCACTAGTAATGGAGAGTGTCGTTGGTACCACTAGCGAAATGTGTTGATCTTACTTCCACACACTCTTCAAATCTCGTGGCTCAGTTGCTTCCTCACCACCAATTTTCTTCCTCCAATGATCCTCGCATAACCATCGATCATCATCCACACCACCTATCACCAGACGTTGCCTCTTTCTTTCCCAACTTTTTTTTTCTATTTCATTTTTAGAATCCTAGTGAAGTGAAATATGGTGATTAAAGGACGGTTAGAGAGTCGACCCGTCAACTTGTCCATGGACGAGATAAATTTCATTTTCTGACCTATGCTTTGTTAATGACTTGGCCTGACCCAACCCATTTTCATTAGGCCAAAACAGGTTGAGTTGACCCATTTTATCACCCCTAATTAAGCATGTTGAATTTGTTGACTATCCTAAGTTTGGATGATAACAAATATTATTACTTTTGTGCACTTTAATTATGTTATGAAGTATGTATATAAACCTTATATTTCCTTAATTTTGTGTCAAGTATACACAGTTTTGGTTTTACATGAAATCATGAAAAGAAGAAACTCACATTCAAACATTCTAAACATTTCTTAATGACTTTCTTCAAGATAAGCTTAAGCCTTTATCTAAATGATGAATGTCAAGATGAATAATATAATAGCTCTAAAAATATATATCATTAAAGAATAAGATTCACTAACTTTCTATTGTGGAAAAAACCAATAAGAAACTTTTTACACCCGTTTTATATATGTTATTTTATCCTTCATCATTTATTTCTCCTTACAAATACAAAAGTAAATTTTAATGGCCATATTACCATTAAAAGTGGGTTGTCAAGTCATTCTTAAAGTGCCAAAATATCATTTCTCTTTTATAAAAGGTGCTCGACTTTTCTAAATAGCAACACATAAGTGTCATCAAAGACTATTGATATTGACATGATAAATAAGTTTATTTGAGGTTGTTTATGATATACTTTCTTAATTATCTTATAGTATGTGCCTAATGCATCTTACTTGTGTAAGTTGTCTTGTGTGAACCAAGTGTCAAATTAAGTCTAATATCAAAATTGTGCAAATTGAAATTGTTCACATAAAAACCAAGATGAATAATAAACAAAAACACAAAGTTAAATGAAACAAATATGTTATTTGTATAACAAATTAAAAATATGAAATTCTAGAAAATTTTTAAAGTAATTTGATTATTTAAATTTATAGAATTTCAATTCTACCTAAAGAATATGAATTTAAGTTCTTCATACATTTTACTCTCACATGTTTGATCTTTTTTCTCTTCATACTTTTTAACTAAGGTGTCATTAGCTTACTCTCACCCAAGATGTTGTCAACCCAACCTTGGCTCTGCTACAACATCTTATTTTCAATGTTATTTTTGAACAATTGTATCCCTATGCACATGGTTTTACCCCTTTGTAGCCTCTTCCAAAAGAGTTTTGACGAAAACAATCACTTAGGCTTGTTAATCTTATATATACATGATTTTTTTCATATGAATCTTGTAATGTATGTCTTATGCAAGCTTAAACCTTTTAGATAATCTATTCTTCTCATTAGACAAAGTTAGTTTGATCTATTTATAAAGTGCATTAATGTTAGATGTAGCAAATTGTGTCAAGTGAAGAAAAACATGTAAGATAAAATGTATCAATGTCAAATGAAGCAAAGTGTGTTAGATGAAGCACACCGACACATTCATCAATTTGATTGTCCTTCTTGAAGCTTCAAACAATTTAGTAGAATACATCCATGTTAATCATGTCTTGTTTAAAATGTTATCAAAGTCATAATCACAAAATGTTTTGATATATTTAATTGAAATTATCTTTTGAAAAAATAAGCACCTGTATACATGTAAAAAGAAAAACTAGAAAGAATTTTTATTATATCTTTACAATATTCATATTAGAAACTCAAAAGGGAAAATTTGAAACACAATACACCTTAATCTAACATTTAAATATTATTAATGTTATATTTGTTATGTGTTTGAATTATGTTTTTTCTTCAAATAGAATATAGAAGCTCATTTTGATTAAGACTTTCCATATTAAGCTTTCAGTTAATGAATTTCAAAGAATACAATGAGAAGTAACTCATAATGTTATCAGGTATGAATATTTTTGTTGAAGTAATAATAATCTTTAAAGACTTATAAGAAGGCATCATGATCAAGACGGTAGAATACAAGATCATAATAAGAAAATGCAAGTATTATACAACTTTTCAGTGATTATTAGATTTTAAGTGTTCATTATGAGTAAGTGAAAAATTGTGTTTTTCACTAGGTGAAGTTATCATGTGAGCTTAAATTGTCCTTTCTTTGAGAGTTTTTTTTTGTTATTTTGTAAGCTATTAGTTTGGAGGGGAGATATGAAAGAATGATTTATGTTCTCATATAGCTAGAAGTTTGGTGTACTTGTAACCATGTATAGTTTGTGTACAATTAATTAATTTGATTATTAAGACATATTAAGCAATTGTTTTAAAATAGATCTAGACATAACTTATGAGTTTGGGTGAACTAATATAATTTTGTGTTTTATTGTTGTTTGCTAGATGGTCTAGTCTAGAATAAAAGTTCAGAAACTTTATTCAATCACCTTTTTTATAGTTAATTGTGTCAACACCAACATCCTTTTCATGGGATAAAAATAACTTTAAATTGAATCATTTTTATATAAATTTTGATTTTTTATGTGAATTATATATGCAAAATTTGAAGAAAAAAAATATTATTGATTCAAATATTAGATTGAAAATTTTCTTATATTATTTAAATGTATTATGGTGTAAAATTTCATAACNATATATTGATTATAATACAAATTAATTACATTATCTAAAATAAAAATTTGAAATTTAAGAAATTTGAATCGACGCATTAAAAAAATTTAAAAAAATGGAAAATTTAAAGATAAGCAAATCCATTTTCTATCATTTCAAATTCTTTAAAACTTTTAACTTCCTGGTCTAAACATAATGTTAGGTCTTACTAATAGGATTAGATGGATTGATAAGGCCCAAATTGGATAAAGGCCCAAAATAAGTTAAGACCCACGAACACATTCACAAATATACGCACCTTTAAGGGAGAAGGAGAAGGAAAAGTTAGGGTAGAAAAAAAAAACAAAGAAAGGGAAGGAAGAGAAAAGGTTTGAACAAGAACAACGATCCTGAAACCCAAAGTCCATATTTATGTCATCATTGAGGTGAGTGCTTCCCTTTTCTTCTTCCAAATCTTGTTGTGATTTATTTTTGTGTATCTTTCATTTTCCCTTTCTCTTTCTTCCTAATTGAACATTTTAGTAGATTTTTATTTTACCAACTTGTTGAGATGTTTTTAAGTGTGAATAGTAGTTGAGTTTTCCAATAGAAGTGCTTTTGAGTAATTTATTATGTTTGAAACTAGTTAAGAAGCCTTAGATGGCTACAGGGAACCAAAATCACAAATGGTCATTATTTTGTAGAAATATGTGTCATGCAAGTTAAGATTTGTCGACTCAAAGTTTTCTAAGTTATGAATTTCTAACCTATTGTGAGAATGACTAAATGAAAATTCATTTTTTTGAAAAAAATTTAAATGGATTCACCTCTTAAGATTCATTAACATGAAATCACTCTTGGTAAACAAAAATGTACCATATGCATGTATGTATTTTCTTCCAAATGGTTAATATTGCGCATAGGAACAATATACATCACATGGTTTGAGTTATGATAACTCATTATTTAATTATCAAATTAATTGACCAACTTTAATTTTTATTGTAATGAAAATTGATAATGTTTCGGATGTGCAGTCGAGAGCTGCTCCTTCACATTCGGTCAATCTTTTAATGTTATTAGTCACTGTTACAATTATCCTTAGTCTTTCGTCTTTAGTTTCCAAGTCCAGCCGTTGAGACCTGTTAAAGACATTATGCCACTTAAGTGTGTTTGATGGGTTATCAAAGTAAAATCTTGAATTTGTAATAAATGCAACCACCTACTTTCTTACCTTACATACCTTACATATGTATTTATAGATTTTGAATTGAGCTACCCATTTTACATGTGTAGATATTCTTACATATGTATTTATAGATTTTGAATTGAGCTACCCATTTTACATGTGTAGATATATTGGATTTGTGATGGCGAAACTTAACAGTGGATCAACTTAATGAGAATGACCGTTGACTGAAATTGAAAACAACTTTTAGAAACGTTGACTGGATGGTCAACGAGAACTCGGCAGTCAAGATAATAATTAATAACTCTTGACAAATATTTTCTCTCTCTTTAAAATAACATTTATGATAATTAATTATATTTTCCTTATAGTCATTCATTTTTATATTCTTTTACGTTTTAGTTCATAGTAATCACAAGTTATACATAATATGTAACATTGATATCATTTGATGACTAATCTAATTTGGATCATACAAAATTTGAACAAAAGGTACTTAATGGATGGAAGAAACGGAGACTCTAATTCTGGAAAGCGAGATTATGAGACTCGTCAAAAGAAACCTACTCCTAACATATTTTGTTGCTTTAGGTGCGAGAGACCAGGAACAAATAATGTTGTTAAGGATGATAATATCATAAACTATACTGAAAGCTCTTCAAATCTTATTAGAAATTCCTCAAATCCAACTCAGCGTGTTTCAAACTCTTTGGACAATCTTTCAACAACTTCTCAATTGAATAAGAAAGAATGTCTTAGTCGCCAATCAAGTTATGCAAAAGAGCTTGAAGAGGAAATATTAACAAGTGGAAGATAAAGATGATTTTAAAGGAAATGTTTAGCTTCAAAAATATACAAAGCTGATTTATTTTGTATCAACCTCTTAATAAGAAAGTAGATATGATTTTCTCATGTTATACTTTAGAAATATTTCAATATTTTTAATCTTTATTTTTAGATACTTTAATGGTAGAAAGATATAAAATAATCAAAACAATACGTATTAGATATTTTTTTTGCAATATTTTTTGAATTCTTACGTGATTGTGAATACTAATCATTTTGGATATTATTGAATTAGTTTTTTCATATATATTTAAGAAAACTAAAAATATTTTGTATAATATATATATATATATATATATATGAGTTTGTTAACTGTGGGTACATTTTAACAAAGTATACTAAGTTTTAGGAGATAAAAAAAAGTTCATTCATAAAAAAAGACATACTTTAAATACATGAGTATTTTAATAATTTTTATTTTTAATTTAAAATAAAAAAATAAAAATATCAGAAACATTTACCTAACCATAACACACTTTCCTCACTTATTTTCTCTCTCATCTCCATCATCTCTCACCCACACACACCAACTTGCAGCACCGTAATTTGTTGCTCTTATTCTGTTGATGATGTTGGTGTCGCAATTTGTTGTTCTTACTCTGCTAGTTTATTTGTTTGTCACTTTAATATCAAAGTAATGGATGATCTTGATGTTGATTTTTTATTGGATGGTTGTGTTATATCTTTTCTCTTCTTATTATTATTAAATTTCATTTTTAAATTTTAGAAGCACTAATTTATCTTTAAGGAGATTTGATATTTTACCTGCTTTTTATTTTAGAATTAGTAATTTGTCAATAATTTAAACTTAAAATCTTATAATAACTTTGCATATCTTTTATTTTACTAGGTAAAACTTTCAACTTATATCTACAATTATTGGCTTATCGTTTATGTTGTCGGTATCTACTTTTTAAAAACCACAATTAAAAGTTGTTCGTTTTTTTTTACCAAAATGAATATGAAAAAAAAAAACTTAAAATAAATTATATCATGTGACAATTATATAGTTTTTAATTTGTTTGATGATATTATACAGTGGGTTTGACAGAGAAATGAAAACAATTAATATCTCAAGAAGCTTTTTTATATAAAAAGTGAAGTTCAACTCATACATCCTTAGTCTTGAGTATCAATGTCCAAGAAATCAATCACTATCATTATGATTAATGCATAAAGATGATAAGACAGAGTTGAAATCTATGCTTTTTAGTAATGGCTTGTAAGAACAAGTTGAAATGAGTCTGTGAAAGCTTGCAAGAACTAATGGCTTCAATATTCGGTTCATGAATTAATTCTTTTGATAGAAAGAGATTAATATGTTTGGAAAGATCTTTATAGCATATTCCACTAAGAAGACATTTTTAGAGTTATATTAGAAAGATATCTGATTAGGAAGATATTTTTAAAGTTATAAAATTTCAAATATGGAATTCACATTAATTAGAAGAGATATGTTCTTCAACTTTTGCATAAATTAGTTTGATTGGTTCTAAATCTGTTAAAAAAAAATTTGATTCTTCTATCAAATTTCAAGATAATCAAGGTCAACATTTTTCTAATGTTGCTAGTTACAAGTGGTTAGTTGAGAGACTTGTGCATCTCACCATTATTAAGGCAAATATTGTCTATTATGTCCAACACTTAAGTTAATTAATGTCCAATCCTTTTGATACTCGTTACAAGGCTACTCTTAAATTTCTTCCTTATCTTACCAAAAAGGATCGCATGCTTAAGGCACATTCTTCTCCACTTCTTTTGAACTCATATATTATCAAATTTTGTTGATCTGAATTGAGCCTGTTGTTCGCATAGCAAACAATATTTTGTTGATTTTTTATGTCTTCCTTGATTTTTCCTTTATCTTTTATAAGTTAAATAAGAAAACTATTATTTCTTATTCTTCATTTGAAGTTGAATATTGATGTTGTAATAAAAAAACACAAGAAGAGAGGATTGAATTGTATTTTAATTATTTTTAAAAACTTTTTTCTGAATATCTTCTATTAATGATAACTTTGTATGACAAACAAACAGTTAGTTGCTTATGTGTTTGATGGAGTGCAATAGATGAAACATTATACATTAACTAATTTACTTTAACCGTAGAGCATTATGGTAATCAATTGAAATATACTTAGCTCATAATTTATGGTAAGAAAATTTAAGAAGATTCACTTACTTTCGACTTTTTCTTAGTCCAACTTGTTAATGTTTTCATTAAACCTGTTCATCAAATTCCTTTTTGGCATTTTTGCTATCAAGTTGGAACTTTGTGATCTTCACTACCCAACTTGAAAGGAGGCATTGATATATTCTTTTATCAAGTTTTTTGTTATGGTTTTTAACACATAGAATTGTTATTATTATAGTTAGTTTCTTTAGCGCTTGCATCATTCTCCTAGATAATTAGCTACACAGTTTTATATAACTTTGTTATTTTATTTGTGTACACATAATGTTTTCTTGATTCAATATAACGAGAATTCTCTTAAAATATAAATACTAAAACCAACCATCATACGCAAAGGAATTGATTTTTTTGATATGATAAGTCCTTTGGTTGATCATTGAAAATTATGCCTGAAAATTTATACACAATTGATTATGTATTTTATCATAATTAATCATGATTCCTACATAATTGTAGCGATGATAAAGCAAACTAAGTTTGATGGGTTAACTCACCACAATTTGATAGATTGTGTTAGAAAAGTGATACCTTATATCTCAACCAAGAGGGGGAGTGAATTGGTTAGCCCTTTAAAAAATAATCCTTTCAAAAACTTGATGAGTTCTTTGTGTTTCTTAACATCAATAAAACAAATATGATGAATCAACAATAAAAGAGAAAGGAGAGAAAGATCAACACAACGATATATACTGGTTCAGCCAAGCTTACATCCAGTCTTTCTTCAACAACTTTAATCGAAGGGATTTCACTATAATGATTGAGTTACAAGAATAAAGAGATATACCATCTTAATGTACTTCTCATCCCACTCAAAAATCACTTATAGTAACAAGATGTGAACACCCTCACAATCTTACCAAAAAAAGAGAATAGTATCAGCTCTTCAAACACCTTGAAAGCAATCCCAACTCTCAAGAACAACACCACGGTTCTCTCCTCTTGGCAAACCTGTACAGAAACACAATTCACTTGCAAATGTTAAACTGATCTTCACAGTAGTACACCAACAGTGCATAATTGATCAGAGCACTTTAGCTTAGATTTTTTGAAAGAATCTTGATGATAAACCCAAATTTGATCTTTGATTCTTCAAGACTGTTCTTAGACTCTCCTAGAATCAATACTCAATCAAAATATTAGTTATGTAATATGCAATCTGTTTAAACTTACGATTCATTTACACACAATGAATGTATATACTAGCATCTCAAGCACAAACACAAAAAGGATAAATAAATTGTTATGTCATTTGTTGTGCAAAAAATTATAAAACATTCTTTTGTTCATCATTAAAAACATAAATATATGAGGTGAGTATACCTATCAACATATTGGATAAATAATTTTAATCTATTAGTTTGTTTTGAGTTCTTAATTTACCTAAGAATTCAAAACTAAAATGAATTGAACTTATTCACAAACGTTTTTAAATTAAAATAAAAAATAACTTAAAATAATAAGTCTTTATGTTATATTATATTATTTAGATTACAAAACTTGCAACTTAAATAATTAATACTTATAAATTAAATTTAAATTATTAATTATAATGAAGTAATTTATATTTTATGATTAAGAGTGTTTTTAATATATATATATATATATATATATATATATATATATATATATATATATATATATATATATATATATATATATATATATATATATATATATATATATATATATATATATATATATATATGGGTTTACTAACGCGCGTACGTCTGTTTTACAATTGGTACATTTTAGCAATGTGTACCGGGTTTTAGTAGACAAAAATACCCTATATATCATAGATTCTAAGTTTTAAGGTTAAAAAATCAAATTGAAAAAATCAAAAACACTTGCCGTTAAACGATTTATTTTTGTAAAAGAGTTAAGTCATTGACATATTCACCTTGAGGCAAAGGTTCATTAAGGCCAATTACCAATTCCTTCAAATGTCATTATGCTTGTGAAAATTAGATAAAATTATATACGACAAAAATTATAAAATGAAAACTCATTATAAAATTATTTTTTGTAAGAAATTGTTTAAGAGTGAGTATTTCTTTTCCAGGTCAATTACCAATTCCTTTATGTTTGTGAAAATTGGATAAAATTAGATAAGACAGAAAATTATAAAATGAAAACTCATTATAAAATCATTTTTTGTAAAATTGTTTAACAGTCAATGTTTCTGATTTTTTTTAGTTGGAGCTACTATAGGATGACAAAGAAAATGTTAGAGTGAGAGAGATAAAAAAGAAAGGGTTGAGAGGAATGAGAGAAGTGAGCAAGGGTTTGGAGTTTGTTGTTTTTTAGTTTTTAGAATGAAAATTATTAAAATACATTTAACCTTAAAACTTAGAATCCATGATATAAAAGGATATTTTTGTCTACTAATATCCGATACACATTGCTAAAATGTACCAACTAAAAAAATAAACGTACGCGCGTGAGTAATATCAAGCAATTTGTTTATAATTAGAAAAAATTGCAAACTGTAGAACATATTTTACTTTGATATCTACATTCTATATAGAACGTTTAAAATATTGTCTCAGTAATTGTATCATGTATTTATGTAAAATACACTGCTAAGTTAATTGTACCATGTATTTATGTAAAATACACTACTAAGTTAATTGTACCATGTATATACACAAGTTAAATTATAAAAGAATTCCAGCCAGTAATTATATTTATAACCCAAGCAATGGATTTCAACAAATAAAATACTATAATGATTTTGTTAATT
This sequence comes from Vigna umbellata, assembly GCF_018835915.1. The sequence continues at coordinate 151,654 of NW_025908067.1, forward strand.
AGGACATAAGTATGGAAAAAACACTTGCTGAAGCCTAAATAATATAAAAATTTGATAAAACAAATTATGAATTTGGGTTAACTAGTAAACTTTTATATTTATATTCCAAATGAGTGTACCAACAGCATAGTATTATAATTTTTAATACCGATTTATTGAAATTAAAATCAATTACTTAAACATCTCATCATTAAGTTCAATCCCATGAACACCACATATAAAGGACCCGCACTTTTTTATTTGAACAAAAATTTAAGTCCAAATTCATAAGTTTAATCAGAATTATAGTTTTAATTTAATAAATTACTGTATTAAAGTTAATGTACATCATAAAATATTTTATTACACAACAATATTAATAAAACAAGTAGAAGTGCACTACACCTAACTAATAATTTAATAAATTAAATTTCACTTTTTAAATATTTTTAATGTTGTTTTATATTTTAATTTCAATTTTAATTTTAATTCATTTTTATTAAATTAACACAAAAAGTATTTTAATTTATTACTACCTTATCAATTTAATTATTTTATCCTCTCATATTAACTAAATGATTGATAAACTTTTTTATATTTATTGAGAGGTGATGCCGGTCAGTGTGGTTCATAAAGCTTTCTCACTAAGCTTCCTTGTTTCTCTTTCTTTCTTTCTGGGTCTTTTCATACAGTGGAGAAACTTGTTGGGTTCTATCAGCTTTCACTTTCCCAGGCTCTGATCCAAAGAAAAATCTCAACTTTCTTCAGCAATTCATCTCTACCACTTCTGGGTAGTGCTTATTTTTCCCAAACTCAGTAAAGCAGGACATGGCTGTGAGTTCTTCCACCTTCTCTCTGCTCTTTCACTTTTTCTTGTATTGCGTGTTCCTTGCCGCTGACAAAATTTGAGGAAAAGGGTAGGGAATCAAAGTTTCAATCTCTTGCATTATGTTGTAATCTTTTGTTCAAGTGCAGTTCCTTCTTATTGTTATTTGTACTGTGCATACCTTCATGTTCTGAAGCTCTGATGGTTGGCCAACATTTTGATTTTGTTTTTTCTGGTTTGCTGTCCCTTTGCATCCTGCTGATTGGATCATGAGACAGTTCATGTTAACAAATGATTTTAGTTTATGGTGGAAACTAGCTTCATGAATCAGGTTTATTAAAATTTTAGCTTAGCCTTATGAAATGAATTCTTTTCTAAATATATTAGGTATGCATACTTGTATGTGCACTAATACTAGTGTTATTGGAAAAACAAAAATACTTACTCTTAAATGTGGTTTTTGGTTGAATTAGCATAGACAAAGCAACTAGATCTGCCATTTGTAGATTGAAATAAACAAAACCAAATTTTCTTTCTATTTTTTGGATCTACTTATTTTTTTTCTAAACCAAACTGTTTGGTTTAAATTACGAATCAAAATTCAAGAACCAGACCAAACAAGGATGCTTATTATATTTAAATACAATGATATATGTCTAGAGTTAATTAACAACAGACAAACATACACGAGTATGTCTCTTGATGATTGTTTTAGGGACAAACATACATGAGTATGTCTCTTTATGATTGTTTTATGGTTTGATTGTATTTTATTTACAATTTACAATATATTTATATTTATAAAAACAAGATAACAAATTTGTATTGTAATTTTTAACTATAAAATTATGTAACTTGTAAATATGAAGGAAAGTTGACATTATCAATGTAACAACCGTCATACAAAAATAATTCACAAGTCTCTCTGTTTGACAATTTTCATTATGAAATGTTTAACAATTTTTTTGTGAAAAATGTTTTAACTATTTTATAGTGACAAAACCAATCCAAAACAAACTGCAAAACATTGGTTTGGTTTAGTTCAGATTTTATATTAAATTGAAACCAAACCAAATTGAACTTCTTTAATTTTATATTTGATTCAGGTGATTATTTAATGCAAAGCCAACCCAAATTAAACCCATTCACAAACGCCCTTAGCATATCTACCCCATGTGCAAGTGTTTGCAAGAGCAAAAACTAAAAATTTAACAACATTATATAAAGATTAAGTTGTTAATGTAGAGAATAGTGCTATGTATTGAGTGGATGGAGCTATATCATGTTGATTTTAATTTCTGCATATTTTAGGGATCCAGATTAAAAATTAGGATGCATAACAAAGAGTTCTTTATTTAATTGGTTTTGGAGATATTATAATATTCTATATATAAAGGGGGAAAGCATGTTCCCCTGAATGGTTGCTTTTCTCACTTTCCATCAAGGTTTGCTTTTATCTATTGTGATATAGTATACACATTTTAATTCATCTATATTTTGTATCCATATCCTTATATATCATGTTTTAAATGAGGCAATGAGCTAATTTTGGTTAATTCAGAAGCTTAAGAATCCTATTTTTTATTTCTTACAAAAATTTAGGACTTTCGCAGGATTTATATATTTGCTAGAGATGTTTGAGCAACTTTGAAAAGCTGTTTCTACAATTTGTTCTGGTAAGAAAAAAAGACAACCCAAATGCCAACTATAAGATGAATATGTAGGATAAAATTATTTTGGTGCTAGGATCTGATGATCTGGAGGCATAACTAAGAAAACATGAACTTTATATCATTAGCTAATTTTTTTTTCTCATAGTTGGCTTGCAAAGATGAAAAGCCAGAAAAGGAAGGTTAAAGATCTCTACTTTTTGGAGTGGTCCAACATGACGGATATAACATGGTAAGGACACTGAGGCGATCAGGGAAATTGAATCCTCTGATCATGGTTTTTTTTATAGACTAATTTAATACTGAAACTGCATCATTAGATCCTAGCTCCAAAGTAACTCCATCCAACATAACCATCTTTCTTTAGTTCCCTTAATGGGTCAAAGCATTTCCATGGGCCCCACCATGGCTGGAACTTTGTAGCACCAAGTTACCCTTTTTGTTTAGTACCCACATTTGCAGATCCTGATAAATCAATTGTCGGCTGTATCTCAAATGCATCTGGCCTTTGAAACAAAGAGGCACCACAGCGCTTTTCTTTCCTAAGAAATATCCTTTCAGTTTTTCCAGATAACTGTGACTCGTGTAACATCAACTGACAACAGTAAATTTTATGCGGAATTTACTGGTTCATATGACTTTGACTTTTAATTAGTTGGTAACTTCCAGTGGTATGAGTGTATGCAACAACTTTTTAATACATAATGGATGGTCTGACGGAAGAGACGATAGTGAAAATGAATAATGCTTTTTGTGATTTAAGTTGTACTGATTTTTGCAAATGCGTATGTGTATGAAATTGTTAGGTTTGTAAATTAAATCTAGGGTTTGTAAACTAAACTATGCTATGTTAGTTTGAACATTCTCCAGCCTTTTGAAACTGGAATTGAGAAATCTAAATTGAACTTGATAAAAATGTAAATGAACTAACCTCAACTGTCTGTTCAACAAGCAAATTGTCGTGTATCAGCCTTGTACGTTGAAGTTAAGAGACTTACTAAAATATTAGTCCTAAAGAATGATTTGAAGACTTTTAATAACAATATCTGTAAAACCTGTTTCAACAAGTAAATTGTCATGAATCAGCCTTGTAGGGTGAAAGTGACTTTTTGAAAGATTTTAGACCTACAAAATCATTCTTGATTTCATATAACCACAGCCCAAAAACTTGAATTTTGTCTCGTATCATGCCTTCTGAAAGATACTAGGTGGTTATATAAGGTAATTAAAGAATGTTAGGAACCAAGAATTGGAATGAGAAAGAAAAGAAATAGTTTATTGAATAGAAGACAAACATCTCCTCCAAGAGTTTCCCCTTCACTAATGGTGCTAAGGTTCAATTTACAATGACAACAAATCTAAATCTCTCCTTCTATTCTTCTTCCTGTATTGATACCTAATTAACAACCCCTCTAACTTTCCTAACTAACTCCCCCTTTTCATAGTCCTAATATAGAATAATAATAGCTTTGCTTCTTTTGAACCTGGTTGTTGGAAATTTTCTCTCAAGCCTTACAGATTTAGTTAATCTATTGCCTTTTCCTCAAGATCAAAGGGAATTTCTGGAAATTATACAGTCCTGCAAGAGTATTCAGAATATTTGAATGTATAAGATGGCACAAGCGAATTGAATGAGCCAGTTTCAACACTAAAGTCTTTTTCTCTATTTTTGTGGCTCCTAGGGAGTGGAGAAAAACATGGACTTTATTGACTGTGGATGAAAAAATGCTACCTGTTGATTGATGGAGGGATATGTGAACATTCTACTCTGTTGTAAAGTGTAGAAAAAAATGCTTATAGTAAATTGCAAGAATTAATGAAACAAATGCTTGTAGTAAATTGAATTTTTTTTATTAATATGGTAAATGATTATAAATGTGTAAATGGGTAAAAACTACCTAAATGTAATATAGAAAGTGTTGATAGAGACCATACATGAGGGGGAAAGAGAGATTGAAGACAAAGCAAGAAGAGTGAAGATTATAACAGGTGAGATGCAACTTGAACTTCAAAATGCAGGTATAATTGTTAATGAGTATACTATTTAGTTTTGGGTAATTCTCCAGCTTTGGTTCTTTAAGCATGGTTAAGGGCCTTTCTGATTTGACGAGTCTTAGCTTATATGGTCCCTTCCCTGCTCTTAATGATTAGGGACCTACTGTTGGTTGGTAGGTTTGATCCCTGTTAATTCCATTTTCCCATGCCTCTTCCCTAGTCTCATAAATACAGAAAATATACCTCTCAGGTGATGCTTTATTGTTTTTAACCTAGGTTATGAATAATATTTTCCCACTTGTAGGAGTGGGGATAGGTAAAACATCTTATACTAAAATGTGGAATTGTAGGCTTCTGCTTTTGATTATGTGTTCCTGTATATTTTGCGTTGTTAACATGACACTTTGTAAAAGGCTATTTGGAGTTTTTCTCTGCATAATCCTTCTACCATTTGAGAGTTCTGTGGGGATATTTTTTGATGGAAAATAATGAATGGGAAACAAGTTAGATGGAGAAATTTTGTTTCTGGTTATGCACTGCTTGTAGTATTTTACTGTGCTTACAGAAATGCTAAAATTTTGTAGTTCGTGTTTACTATTACATTTGCTTTGAGAAAATTTAAGATATGTTTGGGGATCTAGTGGTGGGGTGGCCAAAGTATGTTGGTCGAAGGAAGTGAAGTGTATCTTTTTGAGTAAAAGGTACTTTCAAAGTGTTTGGAATGGATTTCCAAACATGCACTTTTAACATGTTCATTCTCCTGAAATGCCAAAAGATGATCCTCATTACAAAGACAAACAATAGGAGCAATATTATCTCCCTTGTCTGCTATTTCTCCATTGATAACTCTTATTGTGATAATGGAATGAAATCCTTAGCATTTAAACGTGTATCAGTTACTTAACAGGACCTTTTTAATATTTCTGTTTGACAGCAAAATTCTCATGATCCAAAGTTTGGCAATCAGGAAAATGAAAAAAATGTCTCAGATACAGCTTATTCTGACAAAACCCAGAAAGGTCAATCTGGTTCGAAGATGATAAATGAGCCCGAAAAAAATTCATATCCAGTTTCGTCTGCTGACCTACCCCATTCAAAACCAAGAGTTCACTCAGAGGATCCATTTGGAAAGGGATCAGTGAGATCCACATATGAGTTACAAAAGAGCAGGGACAATGGTGATGCTAAACATTTCACTGAGTCTCCAGCTCGCCATGACAATGGTAGCCATGTGAGGGGCACTGATTCCGTGCATCGAGGCCAGGGAGTAGGTTCCGCTGACAACAGTAGAAAACCTTCAAGACAAACTATTGGATCGGAACACAACATTGACCGTTCACCCCTTCATCGCCAGGCAAAAACCCCTGGCAGGGATAGTCCTTCATGGGAAGTAAAGAATTCATATGACACCAGCCAAGTTACCCCAGGAAGGTCCCGGTTAAGACCATCTAACCGAGGGGATGAAACTGTAAGTTTTCTATTCTCTTGTTTATGACCGTGTGTGGCAAGAAATGTAAAAATCATGAATATTGAAAATCTCTAAGGTTTGATTTAGGAATCTTAATTAGACATTCCTTGGAAAATAATTTCTAATCTGTAGCTTTCTGATTTGGCAGCCTGATAAAGGTGCCGCGGTTCCAAAATTTGGTGAGTGGGACGAGAGCAACCCTGCATCAGCTGATGGCTACACTCATATTTTCAACAGAGTGCGGGAGGAGAAGCAGGTGGGGACTGGACATGTGCCAGGCACACCTAATGCTAGACAATATGGTGTGCGGAATCAGCCTGCTGATGAGAAAGCTCAGGTATGCCTGCAAAAGCTGTTTAATGTTTATACAGTATATTCATCTGTAACTTTGGAGTTTTCATCTTACTGATATTTCATTGCTTCTCTCTGTTTTTATCCTTGCTTCTTCAGAGTTGCTGCTTTTGCTGGGGGAAAAAATGATTTGTGTGAAAGTATAAATTATAATCTGAAGAGAAAAGATAGGGTTGTGAATGAACATAAGGTGTGTCTTGCACTTGTAAATATTCAAGGCACTCTCTTCCCAGGAAAATATTCTAGACGTATGTCTTAAATCTGTGTCTTCCCCTTTCTCTGTATTTCTTTTGGTCAGTAAAGACACCGAATGCAAGATTGTGACTTGTCCCTTTTAATCTTATGTTATGTAACTGCCACGCTTTATATAATTCAATTTTCTGTATTTAGGTGGGATATACAAGATTTCTTATACAATTCTTTTACAATGATTAATGGGTTGTGATTTTAGTCCTATTGTGTTGATCACCTGCAGCATAACACAAATTGATCATACTCAATAACAAACTTCCAGAAATAGATTTCTTGGTCTTTGTGACTTATGATGTAGGTTCTAAAATGAGTCCGTATAAAATCATACTCAATAACATTAATGTTTTCTAATTTTTGGGAGAAAGATCACCTTGACATTGATATTAAAATCACTAATCTTGTTAAATGATTAATTTTTATGGCTAAATCCGACTGAATACTTTTAGTGAGACTTTTTCACTCAACTTAGTCATTCCTACATAATTTGAATCCAATAATTTGAATTTCCGTTCAAATTAATAGTATGTTGATAAAAGAAATTCCTATTTCAATTCTTATGTATACTACTTTTAATCTTTGCCACAAAAATATAATGTCTTTACAGACTAAGGTTTTTGTATCTACAAAGACTCAAGTTTTTGTAAACTTCCTTTCCAGTGGCCTTCGAGGCTTATTGTCAAGGTTCTCAATAACAAGATTCTCAACCTACACGAGTCAAATTCTAACATTGATTAAAAATAAGCCCGTAATCAAGATGCCCCCTTTACAAAGTGTACCATGCCGAATTTTATAAGCCATATTGGCTTAGCATTAATATTCCTATAATCTCTGTTTTCACCAAGAGTACGAAACTTAAACCAAACACATTATATTGATAGATCAATAACATCAACCAGGTTATACGCGGTTTTATTTATTTTGTCTCATCACAATCACAGTCAAGCAATGCACTTTGCATAATGCGACTTTGAAGGATATTATGATGTATTATTCAAATTCCAACCTCGTACTGCACCAAATTAATTGTCGTTAGATTATGCATAACACCAACACAATACAACATTACAAAATGGTTGATATCTCTAAAATATGTGGTTATACATCATGCAATGAATAATATTACTCATTTCCTGATTAGTTTATATCCCAAGGCAAGATTGATCCATTAGGCAAACATTTTCTTCCATTCAGATTAGTAAACAATTTGTCCACATTTAAGCACTCCAAATCTGCTTTTCTCATCATCACCAAGAAAAGAACTATAATACCTGGTACTTATCCCTAAGTGAATTCAATGTCATTAGTCATGTTCCTTGAGATCATAGAATAAGCTTAGCTATTATGCTCATATGTGTATTTTCACTGTCATCTTAAATGATGATCTCAAACTCAGGCAACCCGTCGCTTTCAACTGTACTGTAATGATCTCAAAATATGAACTAACAAGAAGCTAAATAGTAGGTACAAAACTTTACAGAAACCTTTAATTACCTGCTTGTGTTTATGCTGTAAAATTGTCAAGCTTGTTTAACCTCAGTTTCATAGCAGATACTGATTTAAATACCTTGCAACCTCACCCCTTGTAATTAGGATTTAACACCTTTTTACTTCGTGTAAAAGTGACTATATTTCATTATCAACAAGACGCAAATAAAACCTTATAAAGTATATGTTAGGATATAGGGTATTTGGATATAATGGGAAAGGGGATTAGGACAGAAGGCACAGGAATTGTATAAATAGATTGATTGGATAGTTAGAAGACAGTTTTTGGGTAGTTAATTTGTTAACAGGCTTTGTCCTGTGAAAGGGGTTATGCCCTTGTTTCTGTAAGTGTCCAGAGTATTCTTTTGTGAATAATACACAGTTTTGTTCCCATTCTTGTTATCTTTCTGTTCTGAGAGGTGGTTTAGAGGGATCTTGATTAGGTTTCTTAATCGGAAACCTATCAGTATAACAGCCTTAAACCATCATGACCTGGCTCCAATGAGGTGTTTTTCCACTTTCTGTCAGGTCGGCCAGCAGGTGGAGAAAGTTTCATCTGCTGAAAATGAGAAAAACATTAGAGGCATCAAATTTAAGGAAAGAAGACTAACTGATACATTTAAGATATATTGTTATTTGGTAATTTTCAGCAATACCACGCTTATTGCTTGTCTGAAACTCGGAGCTTATCTACTTTCCCGGTATCATACCAATTACAAAGAACAATTTTTAGTTCTTTGAGTACAACCTAACATCTGTTAAGCAGCTTCACTTAAGTTCCAAAAGCTTTTAAGGTGAATTTGATATGATATCAAATGCTATAACTCATATTAATAAATTTCTATTCTGATAAGTTCGCAGGTTCCAGTAGGCATATATAGAGGTGGTATTGCAAGTATTACATTGTTTGCCTCACTTCTTAAAATGCACCTTATTGGTTAGACAACTTTACTTAATATATTGGTCATATGTTAATTAAAATAACTGTATAAATCTTCAAAATCAAAATAATAACAATGTGAGCTGCTTCTGCAAAGCAGTAGCAGAAAGGACCATAAAATGTTATAGTTCTAGCTCATGCAAATATGATAGATATCCAATACAAAATTCATTTTAAGAAAACACAAGATATGATAATGTAAGATACATATCTACAAATATATAAATTCATAAAACATACTAAATGAATAATTGCGATTCTGCAAATTAAAATAAAGAACATAACGAACAAGTAATTACAATATGTAATCTAAAGAACCTCTAGGCAACTAGAAACAGCTGCCTTTCTTCCAGAGCACAAACTTCCCGAAATAAGAAAACATTGATAAAACAATATAAAATTATATAAATGGTCTCTCATGACTCTCAGCATATATTACGACAATGAGTAAAACTCCAGTTCCAGCAGGTCTGTCTCTCATTATAACCACCAAAGTCAAACCTTGTTAACAAGTTCAATTTGGGGTAGAGAGCTTAGCAAGACTAGAAACAAAAAATGTTCCAATGTAAAAAACAAAGAAAATCTACCACTTGAAATGTGAATTATATCCATGAAAATCTCCCAGTTTCAATTCAACGTTACATCAAATTGGAATAAAGAATTTGTTTACATGAAAGTGTCTACTTTTCATTTTTACTATACCATTTTGCTACAGTGTATAAAGACAAGTGGACTTACGTAGTGTACCATGTAAACTCAAGATTGCAAAAAAAATGGATCAGAAATACTCTTTGGCATTGTCACTTTTTAAGATTTTAATTATTTGAACAAATTGATTCTTGACTTCGTTCAAAACGGATGTGAAAAATGAGTAACAATTTAGAACTATTTTTTCGTAAGATAAATTCAAGTACATCTTGAATACTCAAATATAACAAAATACCTAAAATCAAAAGATAAGACACAATTAGGTCCCAAATATCGGAATGGATAATAGAGAAACTAAAATTACATTTTGATTGAGACCTTTTAGGAAAGATAGATCTAACATGTTTTCCTAATTGACATAAGGTCGAAAAACCACTAAGTTCAGGATACATTTTATTTTTAATTGACAAATGAGGAAAGTCAAAAGTTAGATCCACTTCAGTGGTAATATCACTGCACAAGATACATAAAGATTCTAAATAATTTAAATGGGAGATGATCCTCTCCGATGAAAAAAATGACATGATTCAATACAATAATTAATGGAACCATTGAATTTTTCAATTTTTATTTTATAAAAAAAACTATTAAACTGATAAAATTTAATCAAAGGTTAGATCCACTTCAGTGGTAATGTCACTGCACAAGATACATTTCCAATTTAAATGAAAATTTGTATTCTATAACTATCTATAGCAACGGCAGGCATAACTCCTGTGACAGATACTAAATTTTTCGGATAAGCATAAATTACTTTTGAATTGTAATATTTACTTTTGCCACTTAAGAAATCAGCAGAGAGCAAGACGGGTAAGGACATTAAAATTAAAACCATATTAAAACAATACTTTTAAATAGGAAACGAGATAATTGGCTAATTGAATTGTTTTCAAATGATTACTTTAACAACATGTTGGAGTTTTGCAGTGGATAGCAGATCCATAACAATTTCAGGGATTTATATTTTCCCATGAGGAAGGTACCATGACATTCATGGAAACTGATGCATGGCATCAGAGATTGAAATCAATCTATTCAGCCTAAGTACAGGATTCGGACAACAAATTATATTTGTGAGCATGACAAGAAAACAGTAACCAATTCCTAACTCTAACCAAAATATCGAGGGAAAATTGATAAAACAAACAACCCAGCATAAGAAAACAACACAAGCAAGATAAAAACAGAATCATGAATGAAGGCATAGGTGACAACACACTTGATGGTTCTTATCTTGGAGCTTCCTTTCTCCATTCTGTTTGTCCCTGGTTTATCTCAAGTCTATCAGCAGACAAAGTAGATGCAAAAACTGGGGATTGGCTTTCTTTGCAATGATAGATCCATTTGTTGCTTTCAGTTCTGGAACTGCCTCAGCATCACCCTGGATCATTTCCATACCAGTGACGAATCAACTACGTCATATTGTCTGCACTCTCATAGGTAATACAAGGTAATACTCTGCAACTCATGGCTATCAATGATTTCCTGGGGCATGCTCTGACATAACAAGTCCGTAAGTTAGTTGGTGGCATCAAGAACATACAACATCTTTTTTTCGTATAAAATTAACATTACATAGTATGGACCTTCGTAAGCAAGTTCAACTTCAGGTAGAAAGCACAGAAATACTGCAACACAAATTTAAAAATGCAGCACTAGATATGTGAACTTCATCGATATCGTACTTTCAATTCAATATTGCAATGGTACATCTAATTTGGAATAGAACAGTAGTTACATTAAAATGTCAAGGTAACATTTGAGGAAACAGGTAAGAAAAGTCAAATGAATATGCTATAACTCACAATACAATTAACTAAGAAAAGAGTCATGTCTTGGTGCAATATCAACCACTGCACATCACTTATTGCTAATCTCAGTCCCAGGCACAGCAATCAGAGAAGTTCCTCAAAGAACTAATTCTAATAAGAAATCCAGCAGTTTCACAGCTTCTCAATCAACCTAACCATGAAAGAATTCACAGCTGAAGCATCCAGAAGAATCCAAGATGATTCAAATAACTCATGGAAGAACTCAGTTCCAATCTCCTCTGCAGCAGTCCTAAATGCAATCCCAAATGCGTTCCCACGAGCCCCAGCCAAACGTGGCCTCCCACAAACCCCTACAATCAGCACCTTCCCAGGATCTTGTGATACACAAGCACAAAGCAAAGGTTTCATTGTCGCCCCCTTCTCCCTTAAAGCGTCCATAAGAAAAAAACAAAACTTAGTCAATGCCTGTGGGTATCCCAACAACTTAGCATCACTTGAATCCTCCAACTTCAACCACCGGAAACTCCTTCCACTCCTAATGCATCCATTCTTGGTAATTGCAGCACTCCCTTGCCTTAAAATGGCCCTCTGAATCTTAATAGCATGTTGCATCCCGGTTCTCAAGCTGTCGATATTGTTCAAAGAAAGCGCATCATATGCCACACCAAACTGCTTAGAAGCGCTAGAACCATCCGATTTTACGAAAGATTCAAGCAAAGCAGTCACACCATACACCACATCCGCGGCCGAAACCTTAGAACTATACTGAAGAGTCCTCTGGAAACTCCTGTAGTTGAAATCAGTGAGTCCATACTGAGGCAAAAACCGCTCAAACTCACCCTTCATCTTGCGCTTCACCTCCACATTCATGTGCTGAAACTTCTGATGGCAATCGGCAAGAGCAAACCCCATCCTCCCAAACAGAAGGTTCAACTTCTTCACCCCATTCTCACTCCAAGTCTTCAACTTAGTGGCAATGTACGAAGAGCACATCATGGAGTCAAACAAACTCCACTCCTGTAACAGCATAAGCTTTGGCTGGTCCTCATAAGTAATCACCGAAGAATTCGGGGCACGAATTTTCGTACCATCCGACAGTGTAACCGAAGTAACCACATCCAAATTTCCAGAACTGTTTATGTACTGCTCAAGCTCCATAACTCCATGATGGTACCTCTCGTCACTTAACCTCTCATGCACAAACTGATCCGTGAGCGAAACACAAGCCAACCAGAGCAACTCATTGGTGTTCTTCCTGAGAGAATCCGCGAGCTCATACATCAAACACCCGGACGGCTTCCCGTGGAAAGTCCCCAATTGATAGTAATCCTTCTTCAGCTTCCGGTACAGTTTAATCGCATCGTCCTTATCATCGTCCTTATCATCGTCGTTCCTTTTTCTCCTCTTCCTAGATCTATTCCCGTCATCGTCAGACTCCGATTCAGACTCAGATTCAGATTCGGATTCATCACCCTCAGCAGCAATGGCGTTGGCAAGGGTGATGAGGTCAAAGTCATAGACAAGATCAGACTGCTGCTCGTCGGTAAAGAGGACAAAAACGGCATCGTTTTGATCACTTAGATTACGGAGATGGATGGGACGGTGGCTGTCGACAACAAAGACACGAACGTTAGGGCCAAGACTGAGCTCTTTGCGGAGGTCCCGGTGGTTGCCCCAATTGACCAAAACAATGGAAAGATGGTCGTCGTAGTCTGAGGCAGAGGAAGAGGTATATTTGTGGATCTCTTGGAAGGAGGAGACAGGGTAGCAGGCGTATCGAATGGAGTCAGATTCGAGAATGTGGAAGATGATCTTGAGAGCGCAGAGAGAATCAACGTCGGAGGTTGAAGGGAAGATGAGAACTGGCGAAGTGGAAGAAGATAAAGCATAATCACGAAGCTTGGCGTAGAAGGAATCAACGCTCTGCTCCCTCATTGTAACCTTGATGAAGAAAAAGAAAGGGATTTTGGGATTTGTTGTGTGGGAAATGATGAATCATGAGGATAATTGGGAATTTTGAAGGGGAGAAGATGTGAGAAAGAACACTGATTTTGTTTGAACTTTTTGGAATGAAAATGAAAATTTGCAGTGGCGGGGAAATATTAGGCGCCAATTGGTTTCATAATTGGAATTGATTTGGCATGTGTAAGGAGAATGTTTCACGGTCCACTTCACTAAGTGGGCCAGTGGGCCCAGTTCACTATTTTATATAATTGGTATATGATTTAAAAAATTCCTCTATATAATTTCTTAATACAAAAAATACTATTTTTATCTTTTCTTTGAAAGTTAAATTTGTCTAAAATTGTCCTTAACTTTTAATTTCTATAAAATAGAAAAAAAAACTTTATGTAAGTATTTAGTGACTTTCTTTTAGTAGTATTAAGAGATAATAATTAAAAATAAAAAAATAATTAAATTTCAAATTTTTTCATAAATTTCATATCTTCAACTTAATATCTATTAAATTTATTTTACGTTTAGTATTTAAAATTTGTATATTGTTTAATAAATTTTCTATAATTTTGTTGTTAATTGAATAAGTTTGTCTAGCTGTATTATTTAATTTTCTTTATGAATTAATAAATATGATATTAAAAAAATTATTTATAATTTAACAAAGTAATATATATAATGACACAAGATAACAATCAAATGAAAAAAAATTAATTACAAAACTTCAATTAAATATACAAAATTTAAATATTAAATAAATAAAAAATCAATTGAAAATATCTAAATATACAATAATTTAAAACTTAACTAAATTAAAATAAAATAAACAAGTAAATATAAGCTTAGGTATTAACTTTCTTACATATTGAAAATTATTTATTTATTCATTTATCAATCTTAATTTTATTGCTTCCATTTGAGTAGCATTAACACTTTTGTATTGCAGTCATGCATTTGTGTAGAACATTCTCACTCAATTTTGTACTCTTCCATTCTTAAATATTGAAGAACGCTCACTCAAATGATTTTTTTATTCTTTTCCAGCATATATATATATATATATATATATATATATATATATATATATATATATATATATATTCATTTGAGTATAATTTCTTCATTAAAGTACAAGTCAATTCAATATAATTGTTGAAATAAAAAAGTATGTAATACTGAATTTTACTTTCTTTATTCATTTTGTAGAGTTTTTAATGTAAGATGTTCTTAATTATATTTATTTTCTAATCTAAATTATTATTGTACCAGAGGTGCCGGATGCCGTACGGAAGGACGCCCACATAGACGGCGCCATATGTACCGATAGAGGACGTCGACCCAAAGTAGAACGTCCGCCCGAGGCTTGACGTCCGCGCAAGGTAAAATGTCCGCCCCGGAGGATGGACCGAACAAGCGACCAGCCATTTGAGAAGTGGACGTCCGCCTAAGTTGGCGTGTCCGCCCAATAATACGGACGTCCGCCAAACAGTCTGGACCGAGCGTCCTTAGGAACCGAACGTCCGTCCAAGGACGACCGTCATCAGCCAGTCCGCCCAATAATCTGATACGTATTCACGAGCCGGACGCCCGCCCAAGGATTGTACGTCCGCCCAAGAGCTGGGCGTCCGCCCAAGGAGTGGACGACCGCCCAAGAGCTGGACGTCCGCCCAAAGAGTGGACGACCGTCCAAGAGCTGGACGTCCGCCCAAGGAGTGGACGACCGCCCAAGGAGTGGACGACCGCCCAAGAGCTGGACGTCCGCCCAAGGATTGGACGTCCGCTGCGAGACATGACGCCCACCTAGGATAACATCCCTGAACCGACCATCTTCCCAACCGACGCACGTTGCTGATTACACGGTTAATGCTAATGACACATTAAAAGTCCTTAACGAAGATTAAGGTATTTATTGGGCCGTCCCAGGCCCCAAAGGGTAAAAGACCCATTCCAATTCGCTATAAATAAAGGTCTCGTATGAACTCTAACTAACTTGAATAACTATGGCATACACGCCTCACAATCGCCTCTGTCATATTACTGACTGATCGTCTGAGTCCGTTAGGCAGGTACCCGGCCTCTCCCCAACTGGGAGTGTGGAGCCGCGCTAGGAGAGGGAGGATGCCGCCAACTTGGAGCAGAGAGCGAGCGTCTGGAGCAGGAGGAACGTCCGCCCGAAGGAGGCAGAGAGCGAGCGTCTGGATTGAGAAGACGTCCGCCCGGTTTTTTGGAGCGAGGAGTAACGCTCGTCCATCTTTTGTGCCGCCGCCATGCCCGCTTCCTTCGGTTCGTGGGATTTCAGCAGGACGCGCTCGTCTGTGCATCCTTTCGTCGTCCGCCTCCGTCCTTCGACAGTAATTTCGGGTGGTTTTACAGGGTTTCCCACCGATCCAGTTGAAACATTTGCTCCCACCGTGGGGCCGTGTGACTTTGGTTACCCAAAGGTGACCACGAGAAATGAGCACAGACAACCCCATCGACAGTACTTCCTAGCCGCACGACACATAATCTCGGCCGTTCGTCCTCAACATTTAAGAACGTTCGGTCTCAGCATAGT
This sequence comes from Vigna umbellata, assembly GCF_018835915.1. Next base: position 167,610 of record NW_025908067.1, read on the forward strand.
CTCGGCCGTTCGTCCTCAACATTTGAGAACGTTCGGTCTCATCACAGTCTCGAACGTTCGGCCTCAACCTCTTCTCCGCCACTTGGCCATACGGCCCCCATTCATGACCGTCCGACCTCAAGTATTAGCCGTCCGACCCGGTGCTTAGCCAAATTTGGCCGTCCGGCCTCAACCTACTGTCGGCTGTTCGGCCTCAGCATGTTATTGGCCGCTCGGCCTCGACATATTATCGGCCTGCTCGGCCTCAGCGTATTATTGACTGTTCGGCCTCAACCTATCCTTGGCCGTTCGGCCTCAGCGTGATCGTGGCCATTCGGCCTCCACATAATTAAGAACGTTCGGCCTTAGCATAGTCTCGGCCGTTCGGCCTCCACATATTTAAGGACGTTCGTCTCAGCATTGTCTCGGCCGTTCGGCCTAAGCCTATCTTCGGCCGTTCGGCCTCGTCATGATTTCGGCCGTTCGTCCTCAACATTTGAGAGCGTTCGGCCTCAGCACAGTCTCGGCCGTTCGGCCTCAACCTTTTCTCGGCCATTTGGCCATAGCATATTTTCGGCCTTACAAGGTACGGACACATCTTTCTTTAAACTTGAATTCGCTATGTTCCCTTCATGGTGCAGGTAACCGGCAACAATGGCGACGAAGCGAAAGACCGTCCGCCCTACCAAACTCCAAGCTGGTGAAAGAGTGTTCCAACGAGGACAACTCTCAGCTTGGTTGGGCGACGAAGCGAAAGACCGTCCACCCTACCAAACTCCAAGCTGGTGAAAAAGAGTGTTCCAACGAGAACAACTCTCAGCTTGGTTGGGCGACCGAAGCAAAGGACCGTCCGCCCATAAACTTAGCCAAATCTGGCATCAGAAAAAGAGCCGGCCGTCCATACTTAGCCAATCTTGCATTCACAAGAGCCGGCCGTCCATAACTTAGCCAAATCGGCATTCAACAGAGCCGCCGTCCATAACTTAGCCAAATCTGGCATTCAGAAAGAGCCGGCCGTCCATAACTTAGCCAAATCTGGGCATTCAGCAATGACCGGCCGTCCGTAAACTTATGCCAATCTGGCATTCCAACAAGAGCCGGCCGTCCATAACTTAGCCAATCTGGCATCAGAATTGACCGGCCTTCCGTAACTTAGCCAAATCTTGGTCATTCAGAAAGAGCCGGCCGTCCATACTTAGGCCAAATCTGGCATTCAGCAATGACCGGCCGGCCGTAACTACCAAATCTGGCATTCACAAGAGCGGCCGTCCATAACTTGCCAAATCTGGCATTCAGAATTGGCACCGGCCGTCCGTAACTTAGCCAAATCTGGCATTCAGAATTGACCGGCTGTCCGTAACTTAGCCAAATCTGGCATTCAGAAAGAGCCGGCCGTCCATAACTTAGCCAAATCTGGCATTCAAGCACTGACCGGCGTCCGTTTTTAAAAACTTAGCCCAATCTGGCATTCAACAAGAGCCGCCGTCCATAACTTACCAAATCTGGCATTCAGATTGACCGGCCGTCCGTAACTTAGCCAAATCTGGCATTCAGAATTGACCCCGCCGCCGTACCTTAGCCAAATCTGGCATTCAGAAAGGAGCCGTCCGTCCATAACTATCAGCCAAATCTGGTCATTCAGTCAATGACCGGCCGTCCTACTTAGCAAATCTGGCATGTCAACAAGAGCCGGCCGTCCATAACTTAGCCAAATCTGGCATTCAGAATTGACCGGCCGTCCGTACTTAGCCAAATCTGGCATTCAGAATTGACCGGCGTCCGTACTTAGCCAAATCTGGCATTCAGAAAATGACCGGCTGTCCGTAACTAGCCAAATCGGCATTCAGAAAGAGCCGGCCGTCCATAACTTAGCCAAATCTGGCATTCAGCCATGACGTCCGTCGTAACTTACCCAAATCTGCATTCAACAAGAGCCGCCGTTCCCTACTTAGCCAAATCTGGCCTTCAGAATTGACCGGCCGTCCGTACTAGCCAAATCTGGCATTCAGAATTGCCCGGCCCGTCCATAACTTAGCCAATCTGGCATTCAGAATTGACGGCCGTCCTAACTTAGCCAAACTGGCATTTCAGAAAGATCCGGCCGTCCCATAACTTACCAAATCTGGCTTCATAAGAGCCGGCCGTCCATAACTTAGCCAATCTGGTATTCACAGTCAACCGTTCCGAGCAATTTGTCCCTCCAGGGTACGCCAAGTCGACCTCCACGGACCCCGCAATTCCGGAGGCCATCTAGAAAATCCCTTCGCCAATAAACTTATGCTCGGGCTTGGGGGGCTTATGAATAACAGGACCTCCCGGCATAGGACGAGCATCCAGCCATGTGGACGACCGCCCAAGATGGAACGCCCGTCCAATGTGCGAGCGTCCAAGGCGTCCGCCCCCAGATGGCATGCCCGTCCAAAATGACTAGCGTCCGCCCACGATGGCGAGCTCAGCCCACCAGACAGAACGCATCCCAAAGAGGGGCCGTCCGCCCAAAGATGGAATTCAGGACGAGCGTCCAGCCATTTGGACGTCCGCCCAAGATGGAACGCCCGTTCAATGTGGCGAGCGTCCAAGGACGTCCGCCCAAGATGGCATGCCCTCCAAATGCGAGCGTCCGCCCAGATGGGTAGCGTCCAGCCAACAAGACAAACGTCATCCCAAAGAGGGGCCGCCGCCCAAGATGGAATTCAGGACGAGCGTCCAGCCAATTTGGACGTCCGCCCAAGATGGAACGCCCGTTCATGTGGCGAGCGTCAAGGACGTCGCCAGATGGCATGCCCGTCAAAATGTACGAGCTTCCGCCCAAGATGGCGAGCGTCCGTCCAACCAAGACAGAACGTCATCCCAAGATGGGCGTCCGCCCAAAGATGGAATCAAAGGACGAGCGTCCAGCATTTTGGACAGGCCGCCCAAGATGTAAACTCCCGTCCAATGTGGCGAGCGTCCAGCCAACCAAGGCAGAACGTATGTACCAGGAGTGCAGAGCGTCACCTAAATGGCCAAATGCCCATCCGCCACCCGGGTAAACCCCTGTTTGTAAGAGAAAATTTGAAGAACTCACATGGAATTTATCACCACAAGATGCACCGCACTCTCTACACTCACAAAAAGTGTTCTTCAGGAAGATGCCGAGGGACTAAACGTCTGGGAAATATGTATGACCATGGCGTCAATTTCTCTTGTTTTAGTTGATTTACTCATAATCCCTACGCACACTACGTTTGCACTAGGCCTTGGGGGGCTTATGTACGCAGAGGTGCCCGGATGCCGTACTGAAGGACGCCCACATAGACTGCGCCATATGTACCGATAGAGGACGTCGACCCAAAGTAGACGTCGCCCGAGGCTTGACGTCCGCGCAAGGTAAAAATGTCCGCCCCAGAGGCTGACCGCACGATCCCCCCCCCCAAAAAACCCCCCCCCCCCCGTCCAGCCATTTTGATAAGTGGACTCCCCTAAGTGGCGTGTCCGCCCAATAATTCGACTTTAGGATAAAAGGTTATCATACCAATATGCCAAACTTTTATTCATGTGAAAAGTCAAAGGATGCCACATGTGTCCAAAAATTTTGCTATTGGTGCAATATAATAAACTATTATTTATGAAAATCCTTCACACTACAATTCAACACTTTATTAAACTATGTTGACTTACACACAATCTAAAGATGCTCTCTCAATAAGACATGCGTATTTGTCACTATCAATGGATTCTGTGCTAATGCCTAAGTACATGACACCAACTATATGTAGGAAGGCCACAACAAAGCCTTCGACCTCCTCCTTAATGTCGAGAGTTATGCCAAGAACAATTACGAGGAATGAACTCTGAAAATAAGAGCGATTGTTGTGATGTCAATTATTTGAGGATAGGGCAAGTTTTAATGAAGAAAAACTCATGGACTCTTAAAGCAAAGTTGTGATGATGATGTGAGAGAAGTTGTTTGTAAAGGTTCGTGTCAAAACTATTTGTTTGAGAGAGTGCTTAATATTAGGTTAGGAATACGGCTCGTGTTTAACACCTCAAATATTTTTAGGATATTACAAGTAGTAAAACAAAATTTGAATGATATCTGATATCAATAATCAAAACTTTATTTTGATTCAAGAAAAGTACGGTTTCAAATTTACAATCTTAAACAACATAGTCTTCACAACTTAGGCATCAAATTCAGATTTAAAACTTACAGTCTTAAACAAATAGTTTTTCGATATAACTTTATTTTTAGCCAAAAAGCCCTAAAAGTTTTCTGAGCTACCTCTCACTTTATTTGATTTCCAATTGCATTTATACATCATTTGCTCACGTACAACAAAGTTTATACATCATAACACAAACAAATAAGAGTAATTTAATCATACAGACAATCATTGGAACACATCATCATATATAATTCAATCATATATCATTACTTGATACCACTAATTCACTTTATTATATCTTTTATTTTCCGTAATATACCACCCTCTGACTTCTCTCAAAGTCATTCTTCTTATTTTCATAAACCTTACGAATATATTATGCTTACCGAGATATTAAAATCAAGACATGCTTCTCGACCTTCCCAAGACTCAAAATATTTACAAAGCTCTTTTTTATTTATAGGAATAGTTTTCTGACAAAATAATAATGACCAAATAATCATTAATTATCACATGAAAAAAATGTTAATTATCATTCTACTTTTTTTGAAGTCCCTCTATTTCTAGCTTATATGAACATTATCTCCATCCACCTTTTCCACATTTCCTTAAGCTTCTTCAAATAATCCTTAACATCAATTATGGCGACACCTTTCATAAAGTGTCCTTTCTTCCTATTCGCAAACAAAGTGGAGAGACTAACAGATTACCATCTCCACTCTCACCCGGTTTATGAAATTTTTTCAACTCATCAAAGGTAGGTTTGATGTTCTGAGCACTAATGGATTTTATTGAAACAGTTTTCCTATCGTTGTTAACTAAAAAGTATAAAATTTTGCTGTCACTAGAAATTAGGCACTAGCCAGATTAAACTCTTGAAACTTGAATTGAGTGTGTAAAATATTGATGGTTTAAGAGTAATTCATTTATTTTATTAATTGAAATTTGAGTTGTTTGACACAAAAATATAAAACTTAAGTTTTATTTATTTATCTTATTTAAAGATTAATTTATTTTAATTAAAGAAAAAATATTTTAGTACTTTATAAAAAAAATTCTACAATTTATTTTAATAGTACTCTATAAATAAAAATATAAATAAATTTTTTTCCCAAAAAAAAATGTATTCACATATAAAAAATATTATTGTTTTCGGCATATAAAATTTATGGAATTAAATTTTGAAGTTAAAATTCTAACATCTTAATAAAATACTAGTGAAATATATTGAAAATCGTAATTATAAGAAGACTCCAATAATTTTAACCAATTAAAAATGTTAGTCAAAGTGTATTTTTAAATTTGTTGGGATTTGAGTATATAATTCTTTTTCACACCAATTAAGTGTTTTACTAAAAAAACACTTCAAGTGTGATTCCTATTCAGACCATATTTCATATGGAATGTTCTCTTAATACAATAAAAAGAAGTGATGATAAAATCACTGTATATTGTTAAAGAAAAAGATAGATATTATAATATGCATGTCTTGTTAGTTAGATGATATAAAATGCATGTCTTACTAGTTATATTTGAATTAGTTAAGATTGAGGGATAGATTGTACAAGTTACCTTCATTTGTTTGAAATCTCACCACTAAAATTCTACACCACTTATTGTACTTATAGTGCTTTGGTTTCTATCAAATATGATATAAATAATTTAAAAGAATTTAATATAAATCACTTATTTAAAAAATCTAATGTCTATTAAATTAGCCAATTTATATGATTGTTACATTTTTTTTACCAAAACAAAGATAAAAGTATCTTAAGTCTCTTATAATTTTTTTAAGGAGAGATCATAATTAGAAAACAAAAAATAATTTTTATCATGCTAAAAATAATAAAGTAATAGAACGAGACAATATTAAATATGTCATATATAAATAATTCACATATAATATTGTCAGAATAACTTATTTATTGTTAAATAATATAAAATTGTTGACTCTTTATATAAACATGAAAACAAATTTCATGTTCACAATATTAAATAAATATGTCATGTAAAACAATGTAATTTTTTTTCTTCAAAACATATTTTACAATATTGTTTATTCTAATTTTGTTATTTTTCTTTTTAATAATAATGTATGATTATTTATTTAACTCAATTACATTACCTTAATATTTCGATTTTAATTCTGTGCTAAATTTCAGTAATTATGTATTATCTAATTTTGATTTAATTTTAACTATTTTTTATTTAAAAATTTTAAATTATTTTAATCCTATAGTCTTGTGTTATTTTATTTCACTTTATATAAAATAAAATAAATAAAAATATTTATGATGTTCAAATTTGTTGTTTAATTTATAATTTATGAAGATGTACATTTGACTTAATATATTATATCTAAAATATTATTTTATAATAATTTTAGCTTTTTTACAATATGATGCAACTATGAATTCCCTCGACATAATATAATTAAAAACATATCCAATTTAATCCATATATATCTTTATAACATCTTATTATATATTTATTTTTAATTAAGGTGTATATAAAATATATCTTGTAAATTATATATATATATATATATATATATATATATATATATATAAATAAATGTGTTAATTGTTCCAATGATTCAAAAGTGGTAGCCACTGCTTAGAGAAAGTGTGGAGACTACTCAAGCTCGCCTTTGCTTTTGTGATGTATTTATAATGAAATCCTATGTAAGTTCATTAGAAGGGTGTCGATGCTAAAGGAGGAGAGATGAGAAATAGAGGTTTGCAACATTGACTGCAAGTATAATGTTTGTCATAGTTAAAACAAAGATTCTTGTCTCGACTAGCTTGCATTTCCGCTTCAGTTAACCTCTTGATGGAAATTCTGATAGTGAGGGTAGATAAAAGTGGTGGAAGTGATTTGGGAGGAGGAAGGATGATGACGAAGAATGTTAAGACAGTGGAGGGTGAAAGAAGTGTGAAGAAGTTAGCAGTGGGGGTCGTGATTTGCCCTTATGAAGCTTAGCCAAGACTATTATATCATGAGGGAGGTCGATGAGTTGAAGTGCCACGACCTCACAATAGAGGGTAGACTTAAGGCCAGAGAGGAAACAATTGAGATAAAAATTAGGGGGGAAATTATAAATGAGGTTAGTGAATGTCTCAAACTCAGAAAAGTAGGCATTAAGGCTCTAGGTTCGGGAGAGCTTGAATTAAAACCCTTACCCCTCTCAAGTCTATAGACTCTATCTTACATTTGTTATAATATATTAATATTATATTATTGCAAAAGTTAATGTTTGAAGGTTTCGTTTAAAAACATTAATTTTGAACTTGAATTTTGGAACGTTGGGTGGCAACGTTCATTTTCTTTCAACGTTCAATTTCTTCTATTAATAACTACAACGTTCATTTTCCTTTATTACTTGGTGTCTTACATGTTTTATAAATAGAACACCTTTTTCCTTTCCAAAACACATCAAAACCATTTTCTCTCATTTTCTCATTCTCTCTTTTTTCTTTCTAAAAATATTATGGGTTATTTTATACTCTTTCTAGAGATCCTTGCTAGTTCTTAAATCCTCAGAAATTATGAGAAGTTCCTGTTGTATCCTGGGAGGCTTGCGCAAAACACTACAAATAAGTACTTAAGGACAATTAATCTACACCTCTCAGGAAATACTGTTTTGTTAGTTTTTCTGCAATAATCTTGAGGACTTATGGCTAACATCAACAACGTGCCTTCGGAAAGCCAAACCATTGTTTCCGGAACCCAGACAGACTTCGCAAAATCACTTTCAGGCGTGTAAAAAATATAGGTTTTCTCTAGACAGAACTTCTAGCGCTGGCAAGAACGCGTGTCCACCCTTTTAGACATGTATGGAGTTGTTTCTCCTCTTTCATCTCTGAAGCCTGACCCCAATGTTCCCTCAAACTCAAAACTAGTTAAAGGGTGAACTTATGCGAACAAGGTATACCGACACACTCTACTTAGTGCTTTCTAATGATTTGTTTGATGTGTATTGTTCCTACAAGGAAGCAAAAGACATTTGGGACTTGTTGATTCTCAAATATACTATTGAAGATGTCGTTAGACAAAGATTCGTCATAGAAAACTACTACCGTTGGAAGATGATTGAAGACAAGGACATAAAAACTCAAATCAATGAGTACTACAAGCTGCTCAAAGATATCAAAGCAGTTTATATTGTTGTACTGGATTTCAAAACTTCTGTTTGAGAAATTGTTTTCATCCTGGACAGATTACAAACAACAGTTGAAACACAGACACAAACATATGTCTCTACCAGAACACATTACACACATAATAATCGAAGATACCAAAAGGAAGGAGTCTATTACTACAAGGGCCGAAGCTTTATCTGCAAAAGTAAATATGGTAGAAGTAAGACCTTCTCCCGAAAGGTACGAACACAATCCTTATCACAAAAGGAAAAATAATTTTCTTAAATTTCCTCCCAATGAATCTAAACCCACCTTTAAGAAGAAAGGAAATTGTTTCGTATGTAGAAAGCTAGGTCGTCACGCACCATAGTGCAGGCGTAGAGTAAGAAACGACAATCCTCCTAGGGCAAATATAGTCGAAGGAGATGACATTATTGTTGCGATCGTTTCTCAAGAAAATCTGATGACCAATGTGAGCAAATGAGTGGTAGACTCTAATGTTGCCAGACATATTTGTGCAAATAAAAGTGTCTTTACCTCTTACACTAGTGTAGGGGATGGGAAAGAACACGTCTACCTTGGAGATTCCAGGACCACTCCTGTTTTTGAAAAAGGAAAAGTTATTCTTAAGCTCACATCTAGAAAGACTTTGGCCTTGGGTGATATGCTATATGTGCCATCAATCAGAGTTCATTTAATCTTTGTAGCACTATTAGGAAAGGTGGGGTTAAAGTGTCATTTGAGTCTGACAAGATCATTATGACAAAAAAATAATGTTTTCATGGGGAAGGGATATTGTGATCAAGGACTCTTCATTCTAAATGTTTCTGGAAATATTAATGAATCAAGTACTTCTACTTATATTTTTGACTCGTATGATATATGGCATGCTAGATTAGGACATGTAAATTCCTCCTATGTTTTGAAATTACAATGACTATGATTGATTAATATGCATGATAAACAAAGTAGTAAGTGTGATACATGTGTAGAATATAACAAAGAAAACATGTTTTTTCTATAGTGCCAAACTAAACCGATAGGGTTAATTCATACTGATCTCGCTGATTTAAAAACAAATCATGTCTAGAGGAGGTAAAAATTATTTTGTGACCTTTATAGATGATTTTTCTAGATACACCAAAGTTTACTTAACCAAACATAAAGATGAAACCTTGGATGTGTTTTTAACCTATAAAGCAGAAGTAGAAAACCAATTGAATAAGAAGATTAAGAGGATTAGATCACATAGAGATGGTGTGTACTGTTTAATGAATTTTGTGTTAAAGAAGGTATTATTCATGAAGTGACCCCACCATATTCACCTGAGTCTAATGGACTAGTTGAGAGAAAAAATAGAACCCTTAAGAAAATGATGAATGTGAGGCTTGTTAGTTCTGGTGTACCTGATAACCTTTGGGAGAAGTCTTGCTTAGTGCATGTTTTTTACAAAATAAAATACCCTATAAGACACCTGGAAAAACTCCTTATGAACTTTGAAAATGTTAACAACCTACCTTAAATATCTAAGAGTGTGGGGGTGTCTAGCTAAGGTATTGCTACCTGATCGTAAGAAAAGGGAAATAGGCTCCAAAATCTCTGATTGAATGTTCTAAAGCTATGTTGAACATAGTGTTGCCTATAGGTATCTAGGTTTTAAAAGTAACATACTTGAGAAAAATTCTATAATGGAGACGAAAAATGTTGGGTTTTTTGAACATGTGTTTCCCTTAAGAGTTAATGAGATGTCTCAACCTGATGATGATAATAATAATGGTAATACCATGAATGAGGATTTGAGAAGAAGTAAAAGACAGATAAAGGAAACTTCCTTTAAAGATGACATTTATACTTATCTTGTTGATAATGATCCAATAAGCTTTGTAGAATCTATCAATGCTCCTAATGAGAAAAAGTGGGATAAGGCCATTAGAACTAAAATTGAATCAATTCAGAAAAACAATACTTGGACTTTAGTAGATTTGCCTAAAGGAACAAAACTCATTGGTTGTAAGTGGATCTTTAATAGAAAGTGTCATCTTGATGGATCCATAGAGAAGTATAATGCAAGATTAGTAGCAAAAGGTTTTACTCAAAAACCCAACATAGATTACTTTGATACTTTTTCTCTTGTGACTAAGATTTCCTCTATTCAAGTGTTGTTAGCTCCAGCAGCTATCCATATACTAGTGATACATCATATAGATGTTAAAACAACCTTTTTGAATGGTGATTTAGAGGAGGAAGTTTATATGACTCAACTTGAAGGGTGTGTTGTACCTGGTCAAGAGAATAAAGTATGCAAACTCTTAAAATCCGTGTATGGGTTGAAACAAACATCAAAACAATGGCATGAAAAACTTGATAATGCATTGTCTTGTGATGGTTTTTCACCTAATGATGATGATAAATGTGTATACTCTAAATCTGAAAATGATGATTGTGTCACTATATGCTTATATGTGGATGACATGTTAATCTTTGGTACATGCAATGAGATTGTCGCTAGAACTAAATTGTTTCTAGGATCAAATTTTGAAATGAAATACATGGGTGAAGCCAATGTGATTTTAGGTATTAGAGTCAAAAGGAAGGGAGATAGAATATTACTACCCTAAGAACAATACATTGAGAAACTTCTTAAGAAGTTTGGGTTTTATGCTGTGAGTACCCCTTATGATGCTAATTATAAATTAATGAAAAATAAAGGAGAATCTATATCTTAGCCTTAGTATGTGTAGATAATTGGGAGTTTACTACACTTGATGAGCTTTTTTAGACCAGATATTGCTTATGCAATAGGTAGATTGAATATGTACACTCAATGTCCAAATTAGGAACATGAGGATACACTTGCTAGGCTTATGAGATACTTAAGAGGTTCAATGCTATTGAATATAGTGGATTTCTTGCTATACTAGAAGGGTACAATGATGCTAACTAGATCTCTGATTTAGATGAGATAAAATCCATTAGAGGTTATGTATTCACACTTGGGGGTGGTGCGATTACATGGAGATCAGTCATGCAAACAATTATTGCAAGATCAAAAATGAAATTTGAATTTGTTGTTCTTGAGATGACTGGTAATGAGGCTGAGTGGTTGAAAAACTTCTTAGCGAAAATTCCACTAGGAATGAAACCAACCTCATCGGTATCAATACACTATGATTGCCAATCGACAATAGCTATAGCTAAAAATAATAATTACAATGGAAAGAATAGACAAATACAATTGACACACAATTTGGTGAAGCAGCTGCTAAAGAGTGAAACTTTTTCCATTGATTATGTGAAGTTAAAACATAATCTAGCAGATCCTCTAACAAAACCCCTTGGAAGACAAATGATATTAGAAACATCGAGGGGAATGAGACTTAAGCCGCTTGCAAACAAACAAGTGATGGTAACCCAACCTTTGTGATTGGAGATCCCATGAATAAGATTCATATGGGTAAAAACATGTCATTTGTTAGTTCTAATAGCACTAAATTGATTTTAATCAATTATGTCCCTTCATATGGTGTGTGTGAAAGTGCTAGAGATTGCATTATTGAGAGGTTAAACTTTGTCAATAAAATTCTATGGTGAAAGAATTTTAGCTTAAACAAATATTTTAATTATTTTCATATCCCCTATAGGTGGTGTATGATTTGCAGCATACACTTGATGAAATCACCTATATGAGTGTCGAGTGGGACTGCTCGCATGAGATCTTGGCATGATCTTTAGAGCACTCATGAATACCAGGCACGCGCATGGCCTAGTAAGCTCAACACAATGATAACAACAAGGAGTAAGGGTGTATAGTTTTTGGTTCATACAACTTTTATACCAACTACACTGTATGTTACGTTTCTCAATCTAAGACTGGTTCATATAGTTTGCTATACCACATCCTATGAGACCCAAGATAAAAGTTTCTTATCATTCTTTTAATGTTTGAACTATTTGGGTCAAAAACTTTTTCATTCAACTTTCTTTTGCAATAAGTGGGGAATTGTTGTAAAACATCGATTGCAAAAAAAAAATCGTTGGATTGCAATGTTGATATTTATTAATTGGCAACAAGAAAAAAGTTTATTTGTGCAACGTTCAATTCCAGTGTTAAAATTTTTTATTGTTTTTATTTTATTTTATTGATTTTATTCTCTAGTTCTATAAACAGAGAATTCTTCTTTCATTCCAAGACACACCAAAATCAATTTTATCTTATTCTTCTTTCTTCTTAGTTTCATCCTCTTTTCCTCTTCTAAAAATATTTTATATTATTTTATACTTTCTTAAAAGATTCTTGTTAGTTTTGAGATTCCTAGAAATTCTAAAAAAATTTTGATAGACTTACACTTACGAATAAGTTCTTAACAAGAGTGAAACTACACGCCTCACCTTTTCTACAACAATTCTCCTCTCATATTTGCGGCCAACAAATTAACATGAGAGCGACCTAACATGATAGGCCTTTTATTATCCAAAGCCATATATACGTAATTAAACTCAACACCAACCTTCTTTCGGGGACCAAACTTGTAGGTAAATAAATGTCATTTCACTGTTAAAAGTACTGATATTAGTGTCATTAGTGGAATGATAGCATCTGTCTTTTCTATAACAACATCTATGTGTTTGACATTTATGTAAGTAAATAAATAAAAACTTTTCATAATAACGGTTATAATAAGTTATTAAATAAAAGTGTAAAAGAAATTGTGAACATCAAAACGGTTGTAATTATAATTTTGATTAGGATGTATTTGTCCTGTAAATACTTTTACATAGCCGTCACATATTATTAGATGACTATGAACTCTTTACTAATTATTTTTAAAATCACATTTAAAACTATTTTAATTATTTGACAATGTAAAGCTCGCTGAGAAAACTCAATGCAAAAAACTATGATGAGAACATATCAAAATTAAACAGTGCACGAAAAATAAAATTTTACAAATATAAATGACGCTAGTTTTTTTTTTAAATAATACTTTTATTTAATTATTTTTCTCTAATAATGATTATAAATTAATGTGGATAACTCATTATAAATTAAAATAAGGTTTATCCAAATTGAAATGGAAAACTTAATATTGTTATTGGATTAATTTTATATAATTATTAATTAATATCATGAAAATAAAATAAGCGTGTAGTTCCTTGGTATATCAATTATTCTACATCGTAAAGAAATAAATAATAATATTATAAAAGACTTTTACTTATTTTATCTTTTTATTTCCGAAGGATGTATTCTTATTTTTAAATCAAAATTTGTTCAATATTTTTTGTTTATTAAGACAATTGTCGAAGAATACAATTACACCTGACATACAATTAAAACATCTGGATTCACATTTTAGAAGGCAGAAACAAAATGCAGTGCAATACTCTCCATAGAACTCAATCAAGCTCCAGAAGATACAAAGTAATCAAAATGCACAGCTCGAAGTAATTTATTTTTGAAATATATCATAGTTGAAAGTTATTTCTAAGAACAACTCATCCACAAAACGGCATTTTATTTATCATAAAATAGACAATAACAGCATCAAAGCCTCCTATCGTTCTTATACAATCAAACATATACAAATTCTCACAGATTCAATAATCCAAAAAGGGATTAATTATACATAATCTTTATTTTCTTCTTTTGATAACCAGAAAGAGAACAAAGTCCCTCCACAGGAACTATGTCATCCTTTATTTTACAGTAGGCATCTGATGGACTCTCCTTTCAGCATGTAATCAAAAGCTTTGTTAATTTCTGAGAATGGAACGGTGTGAGTGATGAATTTCTCCAGTTCCAATTCCTGGAGATAAAGACCATATTATCAGATAAGACATCAATTTGAATGATCCTTATATACCTCAGAAATCAATATATATACACGCGTGTGTGTATATGTAAACTTACCCCATTCATGTATTTCTCCACAACTGAAGGAAGATCAGTGCGAGGTTTGTAGTTACCATAAAAGGTAACCTTAAGAGTCCTCTCGTTCAAAAAATTCACTGGATGAGTTTTGAATGCATCATCTTTGTTTTGCACTCCAACAAGTACAGCAACACCCCAACCCTGAAGAAATAATTAAGGATCAGCCTTAGAAGCTTCACATAAATTTCTTAGCACTAAATAGAGCATGCAAGGCATGATTTATGTACATCGTGAACACATTCGAATGCTCTCACCATGGCCTGGATGCTGCCAGTACATTCAACAGCACGATCCACTCCCCCATTTGTCATTTCAGCAATTACCTGGAAGCCAACATTCACATCTCAATCAACATCAAAAAAATAAAAAACAATTTTGAAAAAGAAAAAAAAAAAACATCTTTAAGAGACAAGAATGCACATACTATTTTTTGAAAGGACAGGAAGTAGTGCTACCGTAGGCTGAACTTTTCAGCTTCACTATAATTTCCACCGGGTGTGCTAGCCCAACAAGCACCAGGAGTCGGGGCTTCATATGGTCGTGATGGAGGGCTTCTAGGTTGAAAAGATCAAAAAGGGAAAAGAAAATAAACACAGTTCCTAATATGAAGTTGCGTATAGTATCTGAAGTTTGCTAAATCTCCTAACCTGATACTGTGGACTTCCCCAAGAGCCTGGATTTCCATCTTCCCAGTTGTACCTAATTTTATATTTCACCATCAGAATTCATACATCATATATATACTAACTAAATAGTGCCGGAGACTCTATGGAGACAACAATGTTTCTAACTAACAAATTCCTTATAACCCTCTAGTTCTAGTTGTTTCTATTTGGAACATTAATGTCCACGTGGAAATTCATTAACTAAGACATCGTTTTTACGGTATACAAATTGGAAGAAAGAAATCTTTTTAATAAAGCAAAAATTATGTGAAACAAAAATCAGAAAACAGTATATAAAACTCAACAAGGAACCATGTTAATTGAACAAACCTTGGAGGACTCATTGGAGTATATGGATTCCATGCTCGGTCACCCATAGGTGTCCTCATTCCATCATGAATAGGTGTTGCTATAAATAGCAGTACATTTATCAATAACCGAACATAACCATCGGTCAAAAAAGAAGTTAGAGTGTTAATCCTACCAGATGATTAAATGAAAACTTATTACAATAAAATCAAACAAACCTCCAGGATCTCTCATTGGAGTCATATATGGATGTAGGGGAGTCCGACAAGGATGCATTGGGGTTTCACTTCCCATTCCATAGAGAGATGTATCACTGGAAGAACACAAAAGAGTTAGAGGATTGAACATCTTCCATTGCATACTTGGAATCTTAAATTACATTTACATAAAACTCACCGATATGGAGTTATAGCCACATGGTCAGATATATGGTTGCGGTCAACTGCAAATCACCAAGTAAGCAACCATGAAAATACCAAAATACATACACTACAGGTTTTTCTTCACAAAGACG
>NW_025908071.1:0-16509 GCF_018835915.1 Vigna umbellata
ATTCCAGTTACTACATCACCCGGGTGCACGAACGTCGTAGCTACACAGATGTCATACAGTCCGGACGGTCGGTCTAGTATTAGGCTTTGCTTGAAGTGTTTCATTAACTTTGTTTCTGTGTTGATGTATGAATTGTATGATTTGTAACTGAATTAAATTACATAAGCTTACCCTGTGTTTTGTTGTGTTGTCTCGTCCTTGTACGTCCGTCTTGTCATTGCAATGATCATCCGTGTGGATGTGAGCAGAAGGAGATGCGCTACTGGAAGAGGCGCTGGAAGAAGGAAATTTGGAGGAAGAGAATCTCGTAGAAGTGGAAGTTAAGGCCGAGCCATAGGAGCGTTCGGCTAGTGCTTAATAGTTTAGTTGTGAGGTGATCGTTTGGTCACCTCCTTTCTTTTGGATCTATGTGACCGTTCGGTAATGGAACTTTTGTAGACCGTTCGGTCATGTTTTCTTTTATTTGGAACAATTTAAGTTTATAGCTCTATGTAAGGCCGTTCGGCCAAGATTATACGCTTGATTAGTATAAGAATGAACTGATATATTACTAATTGTAATTATTTCTAATGTATGGTTTATTACTGTATTTTTGGGATGTTACATTAGTGGTATCAGAGCAGTTTTGTTCTTTTAAGGACACTGTAGGTTATGAGTGCACTATGTTTTTGCTGTGTACTTAATGTCCGTTTGATGAGTTATTCTAAACTCTTTGAACTTAACTAACGACCGTTTTTCTCTGATTTTATTCAGAGAACAAATGGCACCCAGACCTCCTCCTCAACCTCAAACCACCGAACGTGATGTGTCTGACAACACCAGGTTGTTGGAATCAGTAATAGAAAGGCTACAGTAGTAGAACGCTGCCTTGGTGCAGCAGAACGCGGCTGCTTTACAGAGTTTGGAAGCAGCTCGCGCCAACTCTGAAGCAACCCAGAGGCAATTGATGGAAATCATTGCAACTACTAGGAACACATCGGGAGCGTCCTCTTCCAACGCTCCCCACCAGGCAGAGTGGAGTTTAGAGAATTTTTTGCAGCATCATCCGGCCAAGTTTGATGGGAAGTGTCTACCAGATGAGGCAGATCAGTGGCTAAGGGATATGGAGCGGATCTACAACGCCAAGAGGTGTCCGGACGACAACAGATTGGCATTCACTAAATATCTATTGATTGGAGAGGCCAGTCACTGGTGGACGAGCATGAAGATGATCTTGGCGGACGCTCAAAGTCCCATTTCCTGGGAAGTCTTCAGGGCCAAGTTTTATGAGGAGTACTTCCCAGATAGCGTACGTTTCGCTAAGGAGGTGGAGTTTCTCCAGTTAGTACAAGGTGGTATGTCGGTTTCTGAGTATACCAACAAGTTCAAGCACTTGGTTCGTTTCAACACCATGGCTACGAGCGAGGAGTGACAATGCCGGAAGTTTGAGAATGGGTTGAGAAGCGAATTGAAGTTGTTGATCTCCAGTTTATGCATCAAGTCTTTTCCCATGATGGTTGAGAGAGCCAAAGTATTAGAAAGGAACGTGGCAGAGGTGGAACGGCAAAAGAGGAAACAAAAGGTGGTGAGGGGACCAGTGTCGTCTAGAAACAATGTGAATCTGAGAAGAACGCCATACACTCGACCAACACAAACGTCAAATTCTGGGGGGTCTCGATCAGTAACCACTGTCAGACAGTCTGGGCAACAAGGGTTAGTGAAGTGTTTTCAATGTGGGGGACCCCATTACCGATCGTCATGTCCTCAGATGACGGGAGAGAAATATTGCACTCGCTGTAGAAGGAACGAACATTTGGACAGCGAGTGTAACATGGGTGGACGAGCGGTCATGAGGCCACCAAACGTGGGAAGGATGCAGCCAGGAAGGGGAGGCCGAGCGCAAGCAGTAGGAAGAGTCTATGCAATAACGGGCGCTGAAGCTGCCAGTTCAGGTACACTCATAACCAGTACCTGCTTGTTATATGGAATGCCCTGTTGCGTATTGTATGATTCGGGGGCAACCCACTCCTTCATCTCGAAGGCGTGCGTTGAGAAACTGGGGTTAGCGGAGAGTGAGATGCAGTTCGACTTGGTGGTGTCAACCCTAGCGGCTGGTGAGGTTAGGACATCTACAGTGTGCGTCAGATGTCCTATTGAGGTAGAAGGGCGTAGATATAAGGTAAACCTCATCTGTTTACCTTTAAAAGAGTTAGAAGTGATCTTAGGAATGGATTGATTGGCTGCCAATCACATTCTCATTGATTGTGGTGCAAAGAAGTTAGTGTTTCCGGATGAATCAGAAGAAGAGTTATCTGTGACACTCGGTCAACTAAAGGAGGACATCATGGAGGGCGCCAGTTGCTTTCTAATCATGACGCACGCGGATGAAGAGTTTGAAGGTTCAAGTTATGAACGATCGTCCAGTAGTAAGCTGAATAGAGGACGATCGGTCGTAGACGATTTCCCGGACGTCTTTCCGGATGAAATACCTGGACTACCACCTCCTCGTGAAGTCGAGTTCACAATTGATTTAGTAACGACAGCAGGGCCCATTTCTGTTGCACCGTATAGAATGGCACCTGCGGAGTTGGCTGAACTCAAGAAGCAGATTGAAGATTTGATGGACAAGAAATTCATCAGACCGAGCGCATCACCCTGGGGAGCGCCTGTTCTATTGGTGAAGAAGAAAGATGGCAGCTCACGACTTTGTATTGACTACCGAAAGCTAAACAAGCTGACCATCAAGAACAAGTATCTGTTACCCCGAA
The DNA here is from genome assembly GCF_018835915.1 of Vigna umbellata. Next base: position 2,748 of record NW_025908071.1, read on the forward strand.
TTGACGATCTACTGGATCAGCTAAACGGTGCGATCGTATTTTCCAAGATTGATTTACGATCGGGATATCACCAAATTCGGGTGAAGGAAGAAGATATCCAGAAGACAGCATTTCGGTCTCGTTACGGACACTACGAATATGTAGTGATGTCGTTCGGTGTGACGAACGCCCCGACAATATTCATGGACTACATGAATCGTATCTTCAGGCCGTATTTGGACAAATTCGTGGTCGTCTTCATTGACGACATCCTCATTTACTCTAAGCTGTGAAGAACATGAAGAACATTTGAGGATGGTGCTTGGCGTCTTGAGAGAAAAGGAACTATACGCTAAGTTGTCCAAGTGCGAATTTTGGATGAAGGAGGTACAATTCTTGGGGCACGTCGTCTCCGCTGGAGGAATCTCTGTAGATCCGACAAAAGTACGAGCGGTATTGGAGTGGGAAAGTCCACGTTCGGTCACTGAAGTCCGAAGTTTTGTAGGGTTGGCGGGCTACTACAGACGTTTCATTGAAGGATTTTCTAAGATAGTAGCGCCGTTAACACAACTGACCCGAAAGGATCACCCGTTCGCCTGGACCGATCAGTGTGAAGAAAGTTTACAAGAATTGAAGAGGAAGTTGACGAGCGCTCCAGTGTTGGTTATTCCAGACATGGCCAAACCGTTCGAGGTATACTGCGATGCTTCTCATCAAGGTTTGGGTTGTGTGCTGATGCAAGAGAAGAGGGCTGTCGCGTACGCTTCTCGTCAACTGAAAATTCACGAGAAGAACTACCCAACGCACGACCTGGAATTAGCAGCGGTCGTCTTTGCCCTGAAGATTTGGAGACACTACTTGTATGGATCTACATTCCAAGTCTTCAGTGATCACAAGAGTCTCAAGTATCTCTTTGATAAAAAATAATTAAACATGAGACAGAGGCGTTGGCTGGAGTTCTTAAAAGATTATGATTTTGAACTGCTCTATCATCCGGGGAAGGCTAATGTCGTAGCAGACGCGTTGAGCAGAAAGGTGGTTCATGTCTCGTCCATGATGGTTCGAGAATTAAGTTTGGTGGAGAGCTTTAGAGATCTAAGGTTACAGTTCGATTTGGAACCAAACCGTATTAGATGTTGTAACCTTAGAATATCCAGTAACGTATTTGACCGAATCAGAGTGAAGCAGTCGGCCGATGAAGATTTGGTGAAGATTTTGGGCGCGCTCGGTACGGATCAAGCCAAGCATTTCAACACAGGAACGAACGGCCTTTTGCGCTACATGGGTAGGACGTGCGTTCCTAACGATGGCGAGCTAAAGCGGATCATTCTTGAGGAGGGACACCAAAGTCGTCTTAGCATGCACCCTGGCATGACTAAGATGTATCAAGACCTCAGGAAATCTTTCTGGTGGCCAGGAATGAAGAACGATGTCACTCGTTTTGTGGCATCGTGCCTAACTTGTCAGCGTGCAAAGGCGGAACATCAGAGGCCGGGCGGTCTATTACAGCAGTTAGAAATTCCTGAATCGAAGTGGGATAGCATCTCGATGGACTTCGTGACCCACTTACCCCGCACGGTCAAGAATCACGACTCCATCTGGGTTATAGTAGATCGATTAACTAAGAGCGCCCACTTCCTAGCGGTCAACTTGAAGATGTCAATGACGAAGCTTGCTCAACTCTACATCAAAGAGATCGTTCGGTTGCATGGAGTGCCCTCGAGCATCATCTCTGACCGAGACACGAGATTCACATCTCGGTTTTGGCAATCTTTACAAAGCAAGCTGGGCAGCAAACTTCAAATGAGTTCGGCGTATCACCCCCAAACGGACGGTCAATCTGAGAGAACCATCCAAACGCTCGAGGACTTACTAAGGACGTACGTCCTAGATCACATGGACGTTTGGGATGAAGTTTTGCCGCTAGTAGAATTTACCTACAACAACAGCTTCCAGTCTAGCATCGGAATGGCTCCGTTTGAGGCTCTCTATGGGAGGAAGTGCCGAACGCCGCTTCGCTGGTTTCAAGAAGGAAAGAAGGTGTTGACCGGACCTGAACTTATCCAGCAAACGACTGAGAAGGTGAAGTTGATCCAAGAGAGGTTAAAGACGTCACGGAGCAGGCAGAAGTCCTACGCGGATAAAAGAAGGAGGCCGTTGGAGTTCAATGCTGGAGATCACGTTTTCCTTAGGCTGAATCCGACCACTGGAGTAGGCAGAGTCGTTCGTCCAAAGAAGCTATCCCCCAAGTTCGTCGGACCCTATCAAGTCTTGAGGAAAATCGGACCAGTGGCGTACGAGCTGGCCTTGCCACCCCAACTGTCCAACCTTCATCCAGTCTTCCACGTTTCCCAACTCCGGAAGTACATAGCTGACCCCTCTCACATATTGGAGTTGGAAGACGTTCGTCTTCGTCAAGACCGAACGCTGGAAATGCAGCCAGTTCGCGTTGAAGACAGTCGCACCAAGTACTACAAAAGGAAAGCGATCAGATTGGTGAAAGTGGTGTGGGACGAAAAGACGAGCGACTCTACATGGGAAGTGGAGGATGCCATGAGGGACTTGTATCCTCACTTATTTCCGGGTAAGTTTTAATTTTCGAGGACGAAAATTTTTGTAGTTAGGGGGAATGTCAGACCTCGTAAATATGCACCCAAAACCCCTCCTGTCAGCTCATTTAAAACGCACCCAAAACCCTCTGCGGGGACGCCAGGTGTCAAGAAACGAGGATCTGAAATCAGATAGTGGGATGCAGGTGTCAGCAGAAGAGCGGACACTCGTTGTACGTGGGAAGAAAAATGATTTTTCTGAAAACCTTCTTCCCACTCTCTCTGCATGCACCCTTCTTCTTCCAAAAATCTGATCTTTCATTTTCTCCTTCTTCTCTCTAGAAAACTCTCCCTTCTCTCTACTGTAACTCATCTTTCTCTTCTCCGATCATCATTCAGAGACCGTAGAAGCGTTCCCGGCGTCGTAAGCTTCATTCTGAACTGAACAGTTCCGGACTCTGAAACTGGTAAGTTTCTCGTCCCTAGTTGTTCGTTCGTATGAACATGCAAACCAAGCTCTGGTTGCATGCGATCACCTTGTCTGAATCAATCTTGGTTTTCTGTAACTTGTTTTAGTTTGAAGAGTTTGGTTTAGCGTTGAGAGTAGAAGAAATCTTAATTTCGCGAAGTGAGTTTTATTCTGAAGGACGTACGTTCACACTAGAGGTAAGGGAAGCTTATCTAATTTAATTGTATGTTGTTGTACGTTAGTTGATAATGAATGCCTGTTGCTAAGTGATTAAACGTATATGAAGTATGAATGTTGAGATGATTGTTTATGTGGAATATGACTTATTAGTATAATATGAGTTGTGCAAAGTATGCGAATTGATATTGATATGAATTCATAAAGTTATGAAATGATGTATGGAACAATGAGTGAAGATAAAGGAGATTTAAAATATGAAATTTCCTATGATAATGTATGTTCGCTACGGAACGGTCATTGACCGTTCGGTTTTCCTGTTGAACATAGTTGAAATGGGATTCTTTCATTTGGAAAGAATTCTAGTTGAGGACGAGCTCCTTCTTATTGTAATGCTGTGCTTGAACGATTGCTCAAGCGTAGTTGCATCTGAGTGTTCAGTAGTAAACCTAAATTCTATATCTATATATATATATATATATATATATGTAATTGTATATGTAATTATTCTTAAAACACCATTCAGATAATATCTCATTTATTAATCTTTTATTTTAATTTTTAGTGGTGCTCGGTCTTACACCAAGCGCTAGTACTTTTTATAGTTGATCTACCTTGATGAAATAGCGTTCGTCCAATTTCAGAAGAACTTTCCTTTGCCTTGTTCGGTCATTTACTGACATGAGATTTCTGTATGTGAACTATTCTAAGTATATTTCTTTGACGTCCTAATGTGTCTACCTTTATGGTCTCGGATCTAGAGTTCCCGTATCTATGTATTCTTTGAGTTTTGGTTGAAATTCACGAGAGTCAGTTCATTTAACTGATTCATGTTGCAAAAGACGTTCGTCATATATTGTATAGTTGTACCTCATTCATTTCTAAAAGTTACAGTAAACCCCTTTCGGTAGTATTCTGTTCTAGGACGAGGGAGTTCCTTGTCTCGTCCCTGTTGTTCATCCTTGTTCTGAAGAGGGCATAACGTTCGGTATTTGATGTTTTTGGAAATGATGATAAAAATGACACTAAAGTGAAGGATTATAAAAGGTGAAGAGTATATGGGATAAATTAAAGGTTGTGAATTTTGAACGAGCGTTCCGGGGAGGAACGACTCTTGGATGAATATTGGAATTGGTAAAGTATGAATGTGGAAATGCTTAGCTGGCGGTTCATCCTGATGTTCCGTGAGTACTCGTCCTCATGTAGAGGAGGGTAGTTCATGTGTGGGAACGGCAGGAGGTCCTAGTCCTTAGGGGTACTTTGGACGAAACGGACTAACCTCGGGTGGCAGCTGATGAGAATTCCAGTTACTACATCACCCGGGTGCACGAACGTCGTAGCTACACAGAATTCATACAGTCCGGACAGTTAGTCTAGTATCAGGGTTGGATTGAATCGTATGTTGGAATGTGTTTGATGTGTTTGTATGTGAGAAATGTATGTTATTACTTGAATTAAATTACATAAGCTTACCCTGTGTTTTTTTTCCTTGTGTTGTCTCGTTTGTACGTCCGTCCTTGTCTTTGCAATGATCATCCGTGTGGATGTGAGCAGAAGGAGACACGCTACTGGAAGAGGCGTTGGAAGAACAACATTTGGAGGAAGAGAACCTCGTGGAAGTTGAAGTTAAGGCCGAACCGTAGTACATTCAGTTAGTAGTATAGTTTAGTTAGTATAAGGTGTCGTTCGGTCACCTTTTCTTTTGTTAGTAACAACCGTTCGGTAATTCCTTTTGTAAACCGTTCGGTCAGTTTAGTATTGTTATATAAGTCAAATTTTAACTCTTACTGTTTATGACCGTTCGGTCAGAACCGCACGTTTTCTTTAATATTAAGACTGAACTGATTTATTATTAACTGTAATCAATTCTATTATATGGTTTTATTACTGTATTTTTGGGATGTTACATTCGGCATCAAATCTTTGTTTTCGCTTCTGATTTTGCCACTTTGCATTTGCTTTCGAACCGGCTATGGTTGAGCTTTCTTCGAATTGAAAGGCTTCCGAATTGGTATGGTAATAAACCCTAAAAGCTATTCTGCGTAGGGTTTAAGCCTTACTAGACCTGTCAAAACAACCTATTTTATAAGATTTGGTCCTAGTCTATGTGGGTTGGGGCCAAAAAAACCCACAAAACAAAAAATAGTCATTAAAAAAGCCCACAGGACCAAATATCTCTAAAGCCCTATGGGTCAGGTTAGCCTATGGGCTTTCCTTTTTACCATGAAAAAAATATAATAATAAAAGTAGAAACAAAAGATAGTCAATTCTACAACAACAAACCCAACCTCAAACTTAACTTAAACTGCATAATAAAAACACCTTTGCATAGAAACATATAGCAATTGAAGGTTTATGTTTATGATTAAATGCTGAAACAAAAAGCATCATATCGGTAGAATAAAAAGCATATCCAAATTATTTTTTCTCACTTACCCTTGTCATTGTTCTTTCTTATTATTGATCATTGTTTTTTACTAGATCCTGCAGCGAATTGGCAAATAGAAGCCACTAAAGCATAATCTAAAAAATCTAAATTGAGAACCAGAAAGATCAGGAGAAACACTCTTGGTTCCTTGTTTTGAATCGAAAACTACTAAATACTATATATTAGAAAGTAGTTGATGTTAATTAAGATAAGATTATTTTAAGAAGACAAAGAAAAAGGTGGTAGAAAAAGAANAAGAAGGAAAGAAGGTGTTGACCGGACCTGAACTTATCCAGCAAACGACTGAGAAGGTGAAGTTGATCCAAGAGAGGTTAAAGACGTCACGGAGCAGGCAGAAGTCCTACGCGGATAAAAGAAGGAGGCCGTTGGAGTTCAATGCTGGAGATCACGTTTTCCTTAGGCTGAATCCGACCACTGGAGTAGGCAGAGTCGTTCGTCCAAAGAAGCTATCCCCCAAGTTCGTCGGACCCTATCAAGTCTTGAGGAAAATCGGACCAGTGGCGTACGAGCTGGCCTTGCCACCCCAACTGTCCAACCTTCATCCAGTCTTCCACGTTTCCCAACTCCGGAAGTACATAGCTGACCCCTCTCACATATTGGAGTTGGAAGACGTTCGTCTTCGTCAAGACCGAACGCTGGAAATGCAGCCAGTTCGCGTTGAAGACAGTCGCACCAAGTACTACAAAAGGAAAGCGATCAGATTGGTGAAAGTGGTGTGGGACGAAAAGACGAGCGACTCTACATGGGAAGTGGAGGATGCCATGAGGGACTTGTATCCTCACTTATTTCCGGGTAAGTTTTAATTTTCGAGGACGAAAATTTTTGTAGTTAGGGGGAATGTCAGACCTCGTAAATATGCACCCAAAACCCCTCCTGTCAGCTCATTTAAAACGCACCCAAAACCCTCTGCGGGGACGCCAGGTGTCAAGAAACGAGGATCTGAAATCAGATAGTGGGATGCAGGTGTCAGCAGAAGAGCGGACACTCGTTGTACGTGGGAAGAAAAATGATTTTTCTGAAAACCTTCTTCCCACTCTCTCTGCATGCACCCTTCTTCTTCCAAAAATCTGATCTTTCATTTTCTCCTTCTTCTCTCTAGAAAACTCTCCCTTCTCTCTACTGTAACTCATCTTTCTCTTCTCCGATCATCATTCAGAGACCGTAGAAGCGTTCCCGGCGTCGTAAGCTTCATTCTGAACTGAACAGTTCCGGACTCTGAAACTGGTAAGTTTCTCGTCCCTAGTTGTTCGTTCGTATGAACATGCAAACCAAGCTCTGGTTGCATGCGATCACCTTGTCTGAATCAATCTTGGTTTTCTGTAACTTGTTTTAGTTTGAAGAGTTTGGTTTAGCGTTGAGAGTAGAAGAAATCTTAATTTCGCGAAGTGAGTTTTATTCTGAAGGACGTACGTTCACACTAGAGGTAAGGGAAGCTTATCTAATTTAATTGTATGTTGTTGTACGTTAGTTGATAATGAATGCCTGTTGCTAAGTGATTAAACGTATATGAAGTATGAATGTTGAGATGATTGTTTATGTGGAATATGACTTATTAGTATAATATGAGTTGTGCAAAGTATGCGAATTGATATTGATATGAATTCATAAAGTTATGAAATGATGTATGGAACAATGAGTGAAGATAAAGGAGATTTAAAATATGAAATTTCCTATGATAATGTATGTTCGCTACGGAACGGTCATTGACCGTTCGGTTTTCCTGTTGAACATAGTTGAAATGGGATTCTTTCATTTGGAAAGAATTCTAGTTGAGGACGAGCTCCTTCTTATTGTAATGCTGTGCTTGAACGATTGCTCAAGCGTAGTTGCATCTGAGTGTTCAGTAGTAAACCTAAATTCTATATCTATATATATATATATATATATATATATATGTAATTGTATATGTAATTATTCTTAAAACACCATTCAGATAATATCTCATTTATTAATCTTTTATTTTAATTTTTAGTGGTGCTCGGTCTTACACCAAGCGCTAGTACTTTTTATAGTTGATCTACCTTGATGAAATAGCGTTCGTCCAATTTCAGAAGAACTTTCCTTTGCCTTGTTCGGTCATTTACTGACATGAGATTTCTGTATGTGAACTATTCTAAGTATATTTCTTTGACGTCCTAATGTGTCTACCTTTATGGTCTCGGATCTAGAGTTCCCGTATCTATGTATTCTTTGAGTTTTGGTTGAAATTCACGAGAGTCAGTTCATTTAACTGATTCATGTTGCAAAAGACGTTCGTCATATATTGTATAGTTGTACCTCATTCATTTCTAAAAGTTACAGTAAACCCCTTTCGGTAGTATTCTGTTCTAGGACGAGGGAGTTCCTTGTCTCGTCCCTGTTGTTCATCCTTGTTCTGAAGAGGGCATAACGTTCGGTATTTGATGTTTTTGGAAATGATGATAAAAATGACACTAAAGTGAAGGATTATAAAAGGTGAAGAGTATATGGGATAAATTAAAGGTTGTGAATTTTGAACGAGCGTTCCGGGGAGGAACGACTCTTGGATGAATATTGGAATTGGTAAAGTATGAATGTGGAAATGCTTAGCTGGCGGTTCATCCTGATGTTCCGTGAGTACTCGTCCTCAAGTAGAGGAGGGTAGATCATGTGTGGGAACGACAAGAGGTCCTAGTCCTTAGGGGTACTTTGGACGGAACGGACTAACCTCGGGTGACAACTGATGAGAATTCTAGTTACTACATCACCCGGGTGCACGAACGTCGTAGCTACACAGAATTCATACAGTCCGGACAGTCAGTCTAGTATTAGGGCTTGATTGAATCATAAATTGAAATGTATTTGATATGTTTGAATGTGAAAAATGAATGTTAATACTTAAATTAAATTACATAAGCTTACCCTATGTTTTTCCTTGTGTTGTCTCGTTTGTACGTCCGTCCTTGTCTTTGCAATGATCATCCGTGTGGATGTGAGCAGAAGGAGACACGCTACTGGAAGAGGCGTTGGAAGAACAACATTTGGAGGAAGAGAACCTCGTGGAAGTTGAAGTTAAGGCCGAACCGTAGTACATTCAGTTAGTAGTATAGTTTAGTTAGTATAAGGTGTCGTTCGGTCACCTTTTCTTTTGTTAGTAACAACCGTTCGGTAATTCCTTTTGTAAACCGTTCGGTCAGTTTAGTATTGTTATATAAGTCAAATTTTAACTCTTACTGTTTATGACCGTTCGGTCAGAACCGCACGTTTTCTTTAATATTAAGACTGAACTGATTTATTATTAACTGTAATCAATTCTATTATATGGTTTTATTACTGTATTTTTGGGATGTTACATTCGGCATCAAATCTTTGTTTTCGCTTCTGATTTTGCCACTTTGCATTTGCTTTCGAACCGGCTATGGTTGAGCTTTCTTCGAATTGAAAGGCTTCCGAATTGGTATGGTAATAAACCCTAAAAGCTATTCTGCGTAGGGTTTAAGCCTTACTAGACCTGTCAAAACAACCTATTTTATAAGATTTGGTCCTAGTCTATGTGGGTTGGGGCCAAAAAAACCCACAAAACAAAAAATAGTCATTAAAAAAGCCCACAGGACCAAATATCTCTAAAGCCCTATGGGTCAGGTTAGCCTATGGGCTTTCCTTTTTACCATGAAAAAAATATAATAATAAAAGTAGAAACAAAAGATAGTCAATTCTACAACAACAAACCCAACCTCAAACTTAACTTAAACTGCATAATAAAAACACCTTTGCATAGAAACATATAGCAATTGAAGGTTTATGTTTATGATTAAATGCTGAAACAAAAAGCATCATATCGGTAGAATAAAAAGCATATCCAAATTATTTTTTCTCACTTACCCTTGTCATTGTTCTTTCTTATTATTGATCATTGTTTTTTACTAGATCCTGCAGCGAATTGGCAAATAGAAGCCACTAAAGCATAATCTAAAAAATCTAAATTGAGAACCAGAAAGATCAGGAGAAACACTCTTGGTTCCTTGTTTTGAATCGAAAACTACTAAATACTATATATTAGAAAGTAGTTGATGTTAATTAAGATAAGATTATTTTAAGAAGACAAAGAAAAAGGTGGTAGAAAAAGAAACAGAAGAGGAAAAGGGATAATAAAATAAAGGTTTAATCCTTTTTGACGTCCCTATTTGTGTAAGAATATATCAGATAAGTCATAGTTTTCTAAAGTGTATCAAAATGGTCCTTAATTTTGAAAATTTATATCAATTGAGTCCTTTCCGTTAAGTTGGTTGGACGGCGTTAAAAAAATTGATGAGTGGGATGTTGAGATGACGAACGAACGCTCGTCCACCAACGAACGAACGCTCGTCCACCAGCGAACGAACGCTCGTCGACCTCTTACCGCTGGACGACCGTTCGTTCCACACTGGACGACCGTTCGTTCATATCCCTATTAAACATAATGCTTTATCACTCTTTACACTTTTATTTATCTTAAATTTCATCTCCATTTGATTTAGTTTTTAAATATGAATATAATATGCCAAATTCAAAATATCTTAATTCTTTTTTGAAAATAAAACTAAATGTTGAAATTGTTGTTAAATTAGTACATCTTAATTTAGGTTTAATTTTTAAAATTTTAATTCCAACAAAATTGATCTATTAATATGATGTGTCTTAATTTTAAGGGTTAAATATGTTTTTAGTCCCTAAACTATTGGCCATTTCTGGTTTTCGTCCCTCTTTCAAAGTAAGGTACAATTTGGTCCTCATTCTATTCGAAACGTTCGTTTTAGTCCTCGAAAACTAAACACTGTTTAAAAATTTGGTCCTCATTTAACAACAAATGAGGACTAAAACCAAAATTCCGAGGACTAAAACGAACGTTTCGAAAAGAATGAGGACCAAATTGTACCTTACTTTGAAAGAGGGACGAAAACCAGAAACGGCTAATAGTTTAGGGACTAAAAACATATTTAACCTTTAATTATTTATCTTTATACTTTTCTAGTCAGTTTTAAAAGTATTATCTTTTCAGTTTTGTTAGCAATATAATAATTGTTTGATAAAATCTTATTGTCGGGAACAATAATACAGTGGTGCACTTGTGGCTGTTTCTCTTAATGTGGGGTAATTTTGTTTTTGGAATTATATAAATTCTATACATCTTTAAAACGTTTCAAAGTTAAATAAGATCTAATGTCCACACGATTTTATAAAATTATATCAATAATATGACAGACACACGTATTATAAAAATAAAATAATTTATAAAAAAATAACTTTTAAATTTTTTAAAGAAAAAAATAAAGAAAATAGAAAATAGAAAAAATGGTATTAAAGGTAAAAGATTTAAATATGTCAAAATATTATTTTTTTTAAAATAAAAAAATGTTTAGCAAGTAAAATTTGATATTTTTTATATACATAATTGCATTTTTAAATTCCCTAATAGCACACTTTGTTTTGGTTATTGAGCTCTCTTCCTATATAGAGAATGGACTCAAATAACATAGATTATTATGTCTCACTACGTTAAATGGAAATGAGTAAGATTAGTAGGATACATTAGAGTCATTTGAAGAGAGAGAAAAATCAAGGGAGAGACAAAGGAAGAAAAAAGTCTTTCTCACATAACCCTAAACCTGCACTGGTATTTTTGTTGTTGTGAAATCATTTGTCGTTGGATCGAGCTAATTTTGGGACAGTGAGTTTCAGACGTATGGTTCTTCATTTTGACCGCTGGGATCGTTAATCGGTGGTCTTTTTTGGGAGAAATCAGTCTCACACCAACAACCTTGTTTTGAAGAATTTTCATCTTTTTTGTTCTTATTTGTAAGCATATGTGCTTAGTTAAATTGGCTAATTAAAAATACTATTTGGTATTATTATTGGAGGCTCTTTTGTACTCTATTATTGATCATAGTGGATTTTTCTTTGGTCGGGACGACTTGTGGTTTTTGCCCTTGCATTAAGGGTTTTCCACTTAAAAGTTGTTAATGCCTATTTGTACTTTGAATTCTATTTTTTTCATATATTTATTTGGTGTTCCTTGCACGCAAGAGAAAAGATTGAATTTCTACTACGATATTACTGTTTTTTAAGTTGTTATATTTTTTTACCCTTGTCCATCACATTCTAATAATAATTAAAAAAATAGTACAGTTTTTGAAAAGATCCCAATTCGGTTTTTGACAACTGGATGTATGAAAAGCTCGGGGAGAAGATCTCTCGGCTTGTATTTTATTGGTCGATTTGTATTTTATTTTTGTTGATAAGAGGTCGGAACTCGATTCCCAAACAGCCGAATTCCAAGTTCCTCTTGAATCTTGGGTCGGGCTATAAGTGGAAAGTTGATTCCCGACAAATTTAAGTCCGACCTACACTAAGAAGCTTGGTAACACTACGGAACTCGACAACACTAAGGAGTCCGATGATACTCACTATGAACAATCTCACAATATATTAAGGAGTTCGGTCCATGCATCAACGAATACAGCTATTCTTTTTCCTCCTTAACACATATTAGTTTTAAAATTACATATATAGCATTATATGTACCACATTTATATTTATAACACCTTTGATTTTAGTTCGGAATTCAATTCTCGAATAGTCAAATTCTAACCTTCATTTTTGATAAGGATGGTCAAAATACCAGTTAAATTCAGTTTCCAAAGATTCAATTCTGAATTGATTTTTTTATTTATATTTTTATTTTAAAATTTATTAAAATAAAAGAAAAAGGAAAAATAAATAAGTTATATGTTTTTGTAATGAGAAAATATTTATTAATATATTTGAATTTTTTTTGAAGTTGTTTTGTATAGTTTTTAATTTATTTAAATTATAGTTTTGAAATAATTTTTATAACAATTGTAACATCCCAAAATATAGTAATTACCATAAATTAGAATTAATTACAATTAACAATAAACAGCAACAGTCTTTACATTAATCCAGAATCAAAAGCCGAACGGCATCAGTATAGGGAACGCGTATAACGCATACGAATGAAACCAAGAGTAAACGTTCTCAGATAAATTCACTAATTTACGTCAAAATACAGACAGAGATTATTAAGAAGAACGGCCTTACAAAATAATTGGCCGAACGTTCATACTATACTAACACGCACAGTACTATTCTAATGAGCACTCTAAGGCTCGGCCTTTACTTCAACCTCCACCAGGTTAGCTTCATCCAAATTTTCTTCTTCCAGCACTTGCTCAAGAGACGTACCATCATCTGCTCACATCCACAACGGATGATCATTGCATTTGACAAGACGGAGGTACATGGACAGTAGACAACACAATGGAAATTGCAAGGGTAAGCTTATAATATTTAATTTATACAATAATCACATACATTTACCAATCAATCCAGCCAGCACGTTCGCAGCAAGATTCAATAATAAGGACGAGCGTCAGTATAAAAACCGAAAACCCTCTTTGGACTAACGCTGGGTCAATGAACGAGCACAAATCAGAACGAAGGCTTGGTATAAACCGAGCGCTATCTAGGACGAACGCTCAATCTAAGACCGAGAGCTCCTTTGGACGAACGTTCAATATAATAACGAACGCTCTGTAAAACGAACGTTGACACAAGGTCGAACGACATTAAGGACGAACGCTCGACTTAAGGCCGAACGTCACGTATTTGTAAAGTTTCAAATATTATCTATACTGAGCTGAACCGAACGCTCATTCACAAAAATTGGAGACGCTCGTTCTCGAGAGATTCCTTCCAAATGAAGGAATTCCAAATCTAAGTTATTTTGCTGAACCCCGAACGGTCTATGACCGTACAGGGACGAGCGTCACTTGTCAGAGGGGGAGATTAAAATCCGATAGATTCTCAAGTTAACAGAACTTTCCAGATTCAAATTTATTAACTTATTAACTTTCATTCCAGATTTAATTCATCACTAACTCATTCTCACAAGATTTAACATTTTTAATCTTCCAACTCTACCTATAATACTCCATCATTGTAATTCAAATCATCATGCATTTCAAACCACCAACAATATATACAATCCACTCAAACAGTGATCGTTCATGACAGATAAATCAAAATCAGGAAAACCAGATTCCATAACAGTGGGTCAATCATACAGCTCAAACATCATGCAGTTCATACTGACAAATAACAGTGTATCCATACAACTCAACC
>NW_025908074.1:0-19032 GCF_018835915.1 Vigna umbellata
TGTGGTGATAGAATTCCATGTGAGTTCTTCAAAGTTTTTCTTACAAACAGAGGTTCTATCCGGTTGGACGGACGGGCATTTAGCCCTTTGGGTAACGTGGGCACCGGAAAGGGCGAACGGCCATTTGTGTGGGTGTCCTTCCGTACGGCGTCCGGCACTTCCTGGTACAGAAACTTTAAAATCAAATGTTGACCAAAACACCAATACAAGTGTTCCAGAAGAAGTATAAAATGTTAGACTATGAAGGCAACCATGACAACGTGTTTCCTTTGTGACCCTACAAATTACAATTGTGTTAAAACTCAACATCTCTATTTTTTAAGTTTTTTTATTAATTGTCTAATATAAGAAAACATAAAATATAAAAAAAAAAAGTTTTCAAATAGAAGATGAACAAATTATGTAAAATATTTTAAGTACTTTGTTTAAGAGACTATAAAATACAAGCAAATTTCTTACTTCGTTGGGTAAACTATAGGTAATTGTCAAATGAAAACTACAACTTGGTCAGTCATGATAATATTGGATCAGGCCCAATACTTCTTTTTCCTTCTCAATCTTTTAAGGATGCTACTCCCTCCACCACCACCGCTTCTCCCTCCACATCCCCAATCTTATACACAAAAATAACATTTTTTACTTTTAACTCTATTTATTTATTTTAAACTCAAACCTTATTCTTTTATTCATTTTTACTTTTTACTCAGCCCCACTTCCCAACACTCCTTCTCTCTCTTTTTAGATTCTCACCTTCCCAACTCTACCACATATATTTGTTTTAATTACAAAAATATTAATATAATAAAATTATATATTTTATATAATTAAACTAATAAATATTTTTTATATAATTATAAAATTGTTAAAGAATACAAAAACAATATATTAAAAATATATATTATACAAAAACATTAAAACAAAAAACTAATTATATATAACTGCAAAATACAAAAAAATATAAATATAAACTAATAACAATAAAGATCTTCAAAAATACATTATTAAAATACATCAAAAATATTTTCAAAAATAATACATCAAAACATATAAATTACATTATTAAAATATCTCCAAAATTAATATAAAAAATAAACTAATAAAATAAACATGTAACTTTAAACGGATGTGAGCATCCGTCAACGGATGGGCAAAACGGATATCGACATCCACCGAGGGATGCTCACATCTTTAAAGATTATATGTTTATTTTTTTAGGGTTTATTACGCACCTTCACGACAAATCCTTCAAGTACCACCACACCACCACCACCACACACCGATCTTGGCACGGCTGATCAATTGCTTCCACCACCACTTGCAATCTCTCACTAAGCACACCAGCTAATGAAAGTCCACCACACTCTGGGACCATAATTCTATCACAATTAAAGAATGAGAGGAAGAAGTGGAACGTGAAAAAGAGGAAGAAGAGTATAATGAAACAATGAGGGGACGAACGATAAAGAGGAAGAAGAGTTGTCGCTGCATACATGTAGAGGATTAGAGTGGGTAGAGGTTAAAAAATATTAACCCTAAAATTTGACTAAGGATAAAATAGGAATGGGAAAATGAATTCAAAGCTTTTCAACAATAAGAACAAATATTGCAATGACTACCTCTTCAAGCGATTATTTAAAGACACTCCTTGACGAAGGAGACAAAAAGAATAATTATTGTTTAAAAGTGTTATCACTTTGTTGATTTTTCCATGTATGTTAAAGTTTTGTAAGAACATAATTTGTGTTCAATCCTTAACAAATTAGTAGGTGTTCAACCTTGCAAATAATGAAAGATGGTATCCCTCTCTAGTGACTGAAAAATCGTAGTTTGTTATTCACAAAAACATTTTATTTGTCTTAATCTTAGAGTGACTTGTTCTTTAAAGAATAATCACTATAATTAGTTCGGGACAACTATGATCTAAAAGCATACTTGGGATTTTTAGTCAAGAAATGCTAAGTTCAAATAATAATTTAGCAGGATTATGAAATAATACACGTACAGTTCAATCAAGAATTACTATGATTCGAAAAAATATTTGTTTTTACTTTGTAATAGTAATATGCTTAGTATAACTTAATTAGTTAGTTGAAAACTAGACATGGTTTCCGCTATAAACGAATCAATATAAAACATTGAGGGATTCTTTATTTCCTAATTTTTCATAATACAAGTTATATTTGTTAAATTAACTCAAAAAATGAAAAATCTTTAAAACTTAATATGTGATTATCTTTATGAGATCATATGACAAAAAAAAATCAATTGTCTAACTACACATATTTAGACCATACTTATGAAAAATCATGAATTTTTTTAAAACACGGATCAACTTGTTGAGTTTCAAAGGAAAAAGGAATTAATACTTAGGATTACCTAAATCTTCTTGGTTTCTTATTCAGTGCCCAAAATGGGAGCAAATTTCTTACTATTAAAGTCCAATAATTTTGCAGTTAAAACTTGAGTAGGAAGAAAACAATATCTAGTTGCATTAGAAGTGTTTTCAATAGAGTTAGAGATTTGTTTAAAAAAACAGAATATTGTTGCCATTAATTGAAGATGAAAGTTTTTAAGGTAAAAAGAACACGGAGTACACAAAAGCTTGGAGAAGAAGAATAGAGTGAAACAAGGATTAAAGTAATTTGGTGTAAATTGGTTTCATTCATGATTTTCATAATGTAATATGGAGAAAAAATAATTTTCGAATGTTTGACTTTTAAATTGTACAATTTGAAAGTAACAAGTTTTCAAAATTACACATTTGAAAGTAACAAGTTTTCGAAATTACAAACTCGAAAGTCAAAAGTAATTTTTCAATTGTTAATTCAAAAGTTTTATTTATGTCAAAAAATACTTTTGATTACCGAAAGTAACTTTTTAAGCGAAAAATGGAGATTTCATATTTATGGCGGTGAAAAGGAAAAAAATATGGATGTGTAAAGGAAGGAGAATATGGGANTTTGGGCGGACGTCCAGCTCTTGAACGGATGGACGCTCGTCCTGATTGACATTTTGGGCGGACGTCCCATCTCAAGTGGCTGGACGCTCGTCCTGATTGACATCTTGGGCGGGCGTCCATTTACTGAATGGTTGTGCGCTCGGTTTATGCCGGGAGGTCCTGTTAGTACATAAGCCCCCCAAGCCCGAGCATAATTTTATTGTGCGAAGGGGTTGTCCACGTCCGGATGGGCAACGCTGGAAGGCCGCTGGATCTATGAATCCTCGGAAAGTCAGTTCTTTTGGATGTTCAGTCTTGGTAACTGAAACGGGTGGACGTTCGGTTCTGCTTGTGATCTGGGCGAGCAGCCTTGGACGGACGCGCGGTCTATGATTGCGACCTGGGCGAGCGGCCTTGGACGGACGCACTATCTTGGGCGGACGTCCCATCTCGAATGGTTGGACGCTCGTCCTGGTTGCCATCTGGGCGGACGTCCCATCTTGAAAAGCTGGACGTCCCCTCTTGAGTGCGTGGGCGCTCGTCCTGATTAGTGGGTGGCAGTGTTAACCGCTTGCTCGGCCTATGCTGGGAGGTCCTGTTAGCACATAAGCCCCCTTTCCATACATACTTTCCAGACGTTTCGTCTCTCGGGATTTTCTTGAAGAACACTTTTTGTGAATGTGGAGAGTGCGGGGCTATCCTGTGGTGATAGAATTCCATGTGAGTTCTTCAAAGTTTTTCTTACAAACAGAGGTTCTATCCGGTTGGACGGACGGGCATTTAGCCCTTTGGGTAACGTGGGCACCGGAAAGGGCGAACGGCCATTTGTGTGGGTGTCCTTCCGTACGGCGTCCGGCACTTCCTGGTACAGAAACTTTAAAATCAAATGTTGACCAAAACACCAATACAAGTGTTCCAGAAGAAGTATAAAATGTTAGACTATGAAGGCAACCATGACAACGTGTTTCCTTTGTGACCCTACAAATTACAATTGTGTTAAAACTCAACATCTCTATTTTTTAAGTTTTTTTATTAATTGTCTAATATAAGAAAACATAAAATATAAAAAAAAAAAGTTTTCAAATAGAAGATGAACAAATTATGTAAAATATTTTAAGTACTTTGTTTAAGAGACTATAAAATACAAGCAAATTTCTTACTTCGTTGGGTAAACTATAGGTAATTGTCAAATGAAAACTACAACTTGGTCAGTCATGATAATATTGGATCAGGCCCAATACTTCTTTTTCCTTCTCAATCTTTTAAGGATGCTACTCCCTCCACCACCACCGCTTCTCCCTCCACATCCCCAATCTTATACACAAAAATAACATTTTTTACTTTTAACTCTATTTATTTATTTTAAACTCAAACCTTATTCTTTTATTCATTTTTACTTTTTACTCAGCCCCACTTCCCAACACTCCTTCTCTCTCTTTTTAGATTCTCACCTTCCCAACTCTACCACATATATTTGTTTTAATTACAAAAATATTAATATAATAAAATTATATATTTTATATAATTAAACTAATAAATATTTTTTATATAATTATAAAATTGTTAAAGAATACAAAAACAATATATTAAAAATATATATTATACAAAAACATTAAAACAAAAAACTAATTATATATAACTGCAAAATACAAAAAAATATAAATATAAACTAATAACAATAAAGATCTTCAAAAATACATTATTAAAATACATCAAAAATATTTTCAAAAATAATACATCAAAACATATAAATTACATTATTAAAATATCTCCAAAATTAATATAAAAAATAAACTAATAAAATAAACATGTAACTTTAAACGGATGTGAGCATCCGTCAACGGATGGGCAAAACGGATATCGACATCCACCGAGGGATGCTCACATCTTTAAAGATTATATGTTTATTTTTTTAGGGTTTATTACGCACCTTCACGACAAATCCTTCAAGTACCACCACACCACCACCACCACACACCGATCTTGGCACGGCTGATCAATTGCTTCCACCACCACTTGCAATCTCTCACTAAGCACACCAGCTAATGAAAGTCCACCACACTCTGGGACCATAATTCTATCACAATTAAAGAATGAGAGGAAGAAGTGGAACGTGAAAAAGAGGAAGAAGAGTATAATGAAACAATGAGGGGACGAACGATAAAGAGGAAGAAGAGTTGTCGCTGCATACATGTAGAGGATTAGAGTGGGTAGAGGTTAAAAAATATTAACCCTAAAATTTGACTAAGGATAAAATAGGAATGGGAAAATGAATTCAAAGCTTTTCAACAATAAGAACAAATATTGCAATGACTACCTCTTCAAGCGATTATTTAAAGACACTCCTTGACGAAGGAGACAAAAAGAATAATTATTGTTTAAAAGTGTTATCACTTTGTTGATTTTTCCATGTATGTTAAAGTTTTGTAAGAACATAATTTGTGTTCAATCCTTAACAAATTAGTAGGTGTTCAACCTTGCAAATAATGAAAGATGGTATCCCTCTCTAGTGACTGAAAAATCGTAGTTTGTTATTCACAAAAACATTTTATTTGTCTTAATCTTAGAGTGACTTGTTCTTTAAAGAATAATCACTATAATTAGTTCGGGACAACTATGATCTAAAAGCATACTTGGGATTTTTAGTCAAGAAATGCTAAGTTCAAATAATAATTTAGCAGGATTATGAAATAATACACGTACAGTTCAATCAAGAATTACTATGATTCGAAAAAATATTTGTTTTTACTTTGTAATAGTAATATGCTTAGTATAACTTAATTAGTTAGTTGAAAACTAGACATGGTTTCCGCTATAAACGAATCAATATAAAACATTGAGGGATTCTTTATTTCCTAATTTTTCATAATACAAGTTATATTTGTTAAATTAACTCAAAAAATGAAAAATCTTTAAAACTTAATATGTGATTATCTTTATGAGATCATATGACAAAAAAAAATCAATTGTCTAACTACACATATTTAGACCATACTTATGAAAAATCATGAATTTTTTTAAAACACGGATCAACTTGTTGAGTTTCAAAGGAAAAAGGAATTAATACTTAGGATTACCTAAATCTTCTTGGTTTCTTATTCAGTGCCCAAAATGGGAGCAAATTTCTTACTATTAAAGTCCAATAATTTTGCAGTTAAAACTTGAGTAGGAAGAAAACAATATCTAGTTGCAGTAGAAGTGTTTTCAATAGAGTTAGAGATTTGTTTAAAAAAACAGAATATTGTTGCCATTAATTGAAGATGAAAGTTTTTAAGGTAAAAAGAACACGGAGTACACAAAAGCTTGGAGAAGAAGAATAGAGTGAAACAAGGATGAAAGTAAATTGGTGAAAATTGGTTTCATTCATGATTTTCATAATGTAATATGGAGAAAAAATAATTTTCGAATGTTTGACTTTTAAATTGTACAATTTGAAAGTAACAAGTTTTCAAAATTACACATTTGAAAGTAACAAGTTTTCGAAATTACAAACTCGAAAGTCAAAAGTAATTTTTCAATTGTTAATTCAAAAGTTTTATTTATGTCAAAAAATACTTTTGATTACCGAAAGTAACTTTTTAAGCGAAAAATGGAGATTTCATATTTATGGCGGTGAAAAGGAAAAAAATATGGATGTGTAAAGGAAGGAGAATATGGGAATGCAAAAAATAAATCTTCTACAAAACAAACCACAAACAAGCTTTCAGGCTCAATCCTCTTTCATTAACGCTGGTTTCATGCTCCAGAGTTTCAAGAGCAGATTAAGGACACTTCAGTGGACGTTCTTCACTCTTGGAAGGGCATGTTGGTTTCTAAAGATGAGACCCGTCAGGACACTCATTACAGCACTATTACTATATATATATATATATATAATCTTTCAAGTATTAAAAATCCCTTCAACTTGATCCGTGAACGTTTACAAAATAACTGAGAAACTAAATTGGTGATATTTAATACTGGAGAGATACCTGGGAAGTTTTATTACTTTAAAGAATATTTAGGAGAATTGATAATGCTTGACAACAATATTCCCACAACTCCTACCCCAATGAACCAAAAAAAGTGGGAACACTATACTTGAACTTATAGCCATTAAACAAAACTATTGTTACAAGAGTAGGACACCGCGTTTCTGGTAAGATTGTAAAAAAGAATATACATATATTTCCTTATCCTTCAAAGGCGAAGACAAAAAAATAGCAATGAAAACTGAACAGGAACAGGTATTGAAATGAATCTTGAATTTCTTCGAAGCCAAGACGGATTTGTATCACGATCCTACCTTTTATGTGTGAGCACAAATGAATTTATAGAAAATTGGTTCAAATTCCTTCGAATTTAATCTCCCCCTTTCATCTGCCAACCTCCGATGCAAACCAACACTCAACGTTTATATTTGATGCCTTCTTGGAGGATACTACTTCCCCCACAACTACAGAAACATTGCTCCAAAAAAGAGATTCCACGTTTCCCAGTATTTTAATCCACAGTTTTCAGCATAGCCAATCCAAAGGGAACTGTCCGGAATCTCTCTTTGGTGTCTTGAATTTCAAACCTGACAGCATCAATGAAATTTCTGATTATTATATTAATTTAAGAACATGAGAAAGCACCTATGATCCACCCCCCACCATCTCCCCCGCTTCTGTTATGAAAAAAATTAGCAAGCTTCAAACTTGATATTCATTTTTGAAGCTTTATGCAGCATGAACAAGCACCTAAGCACCGAGATTTTATATAATGTAATCCTTTCCCAAGAAGTATCAAAGAACTATTCCTTTACAAAGCAATATAGAGGCTTACCGTTGAATGAGGAATCAGAAGCAGAATAAGCGAGATGCAGTACAGAGAAAGGGAAATGACAACTCCAGTAATAAAATTATGCAGCAGCCGCCGATTGTCTTTTGTTGGTATGAACACCGTCTTAAGTATATTTGTTAATTCAAAAAGTCGATAAGATACCTGCAAACCGTATCAAGATAATAGTGCAACCTAGTAATTAGTATGATGTCTTTAATGAGACCTGAATACAAATAAGAAAAATAAACATATGGAAGGAAAGAAGAAAGATCCATACAAAGACGTATATAGCAGTGGTAAGCATGAAATTGAGCATAGGATACTCTGGTATAAGACAAAGAAGCCACTTGGGCTGTCCATTTGGCATGTTAGACCTGCAAACAAAGAGGAAGTTATGAAGTACGCCCTTGCTGAGGTGAAGTTTTTTCATAATTCCAATCAAACATTGTCCTATGTATTATTGATCCAATATACTAAGATATAAAGATGCAACAACAAACAACATTATCCGTGCTGAAAAATTTATCAACACATGTGACTTCCAGTCTCTCCAACCATGTCTAACTATAGCCACTACTAAAACTAAAACGTGATCTACAAAACTAATGAAATTAGATAAGCACTGTTGCTGTTGAGCTGGGTTATCGCTAAACATAAAATAATATTACCAATTAAAGGATCTTCAGCAATGAAAATATGAAGCAATTAAATGTTATTTGATTCATCATTCATTTGAGTACGAAAAATGGGTTGAGCACATATCCCTCAGACCACAATAACTCTTTCAAAATTGCTAATTACAATGCTTTACGGAGTCCTCTTGATGTAACTTGGACAATAACCTAGGGAGAAGGGCTCAGATGCATACACACCTTAACCAAATATGAAACTGGGAAATGTATGTCTCCAAAGTAACCTTGCCAAGCCATCTGTACGAAAATGGAGGAAATTAAGCAACTAAAAAATTGATAGCTGTCACCAAATAATAAAATCTGCCAAAACCAATCAACATGGAATTTCAATAATTAAGGTAAAGAACATACGCAAAGAGGGTCAAAGAGAAATTACGAAGCCGCTGACTGAAATTCCTCAAGCAAATGTATACACTGAACATCATAATAATAAGGTAAAGGGATCAATAGGAGATGAAAACAAAATATAATCACATCTCATATATTACTATAGGTTTCCTGTCTTCCAAGTATAAAGCAAAAAAACAGAAAACACGGAGAAAACAAAAGGAACAAAAGAAAAAGATAACACTCACGTAATTGGAATCCATGATGTGTAAGGGTGGAGTTTGTTGTATGAGACCTTGTCCAGCTTGTATATGTATTCATACCACAAGTACCCCACCTAGAAAAGATAAATGAAAGAGATGTTCTTGTTTACTATTCTTGGTCTACATAAATAATATTCAAGTAATAACATAGGAGAATAGAAAACCATGAATATGCTTATCAATGTATTTTAGGACATGTAACTCACAAATAGTGCAGCAGAAACAATGCCAGTTTTGATCGTAACTCTCCTCTT
This sequence comes from Vigna umbellata, assembly GCF_018835915.1. The sequence goes on from NW_025908074.1 coordinate 9,278, forward strand.
GGTTTCACTCTCTTCCAATTTTTCCATCCATTTCTCAACCTGAGATGGTGAAATATTTAATATTTAAGATAGCTGGACCAAATATTATAAAAAGCACAAAAAAACAATGGCCACGACACAAGCCAGTATTCGAGATTACATTTGGGTGAAAGTATGCATAAATCATTCCAATTATCCAGATGTAGCGATCAAGCCCAGATCTAAAATGCCACTCGTGCATTCGAGGGAGATCTGGCTTTGCAGGATCAGTATAACCTGGCACACAAAAGTTAAAATTATGCATTTGCACTAAACATCATGTAAGTTTATATAGCAAATCGACTAGAAAATTGTAAACAGACTACATACATAACAAAGAGGGAAAGAGAGAGAGAGGACACATCAGTGGATTACTTTTATAAAATAGAGTGTATTCGACATAAATATATATTAGTATCCTTTTGACAATAACATTATTATTTTGAAAAGTCCCACGTTGACTACAAATAGTGACATAATAAGAACTAACAAAGTTTATGCACCCCTCTCTTCACAAATCAAATTTGTAGGNATTCAAAAGTTTTATTTATGTCAAAAAATACTTTTGATTACCGAAAGTAACTTTTTAAGCGAAAAATGGAGATTTCATATTTATGGCGGTGAAAAGGAAAAAAATATGGATGTGTAAAGGAAGGAGAATATGGGAATGCAAAAAATAAATCTTCTACAAAACAAACCACAAACAAGCTTTCAGGCTCAATCCTCTTTCATTAACGCTGGTTTCATGCTCCAGAGTTTCAAGAGCAGATTAAGGACACTTCAGTGGACGTTCTTCACTCTTGGAAGGGCATGTTGGTTTCTAAAGATGAGACCCGTCAGGACACTCATTACAGCACTATTACTATATATATATATATATATAATCTTTCAAGTATTAAAAATCCCTTCAACTTGATCCGTGAACGTTTACAAAATAACTGAGAAACTAAATTGGTGATATTTAATACTGGAGAGATACCTGGGAAGTTTTATTACTTTAAAGAATATTTAGGAGAATTGATAATGCTTGACAACAATATTCCCACAACTCCTACCCCAATGAACCAAAAAAAGTGGGAACACTATACTTGAACTTATAGCCATTAAACAAAACTATTGTTACAAGAGTAGGACACCGCGTTTCTGGTAAGATTGTAAAAAAGAATATACATATATTTCCTTATCCTTCAAAGGCGAAGACAAAAAAATAGCAATGAAAACTGAACAGGAACAGGTATTGAAATGAATCTTGAATTTCTTCGAAGCCAAGACGGATTTGTATCACGATCCTACCTTTTATGTGTGAGCACAAATGAATTTATAGAAAATTGGTTCAAATTCCTTCGAATTTAATCTCCCCCTTTCATCTGCCAACCTCCGATGCAAACCAACACTCAACGTTTATATTTGATGCCTTCTTGGAGGATACTACTTCCCCCACAACTACAGAAACATTGCTCCAAAAAAGAGATTCCACGTTTCCCAGTATTTTAATCCACAGTTTTCAGCATAGCCAATCCAAAGGGAACTGTCCGGAATCTCTCTTTGGTGTCTTGAATTTCAAACCTGACAGCATCAATGAAATTTCTGATTATTATATTAATTTAAGAACATGAGAAAGCACCTATGATCCACCCCCCACCATCTCCCCCGCTTCTGTTATGAAAAAAATTAGCAAGCTTCAAACTTGATATTCATTTTTGAAGCTTTATGCAGCATGAACAAGCACCTAAGCACCGAGATTTTATATAATGTAATCCTTTCCCAAGAAGTATCAAAGAACTATTCCTTTACAAAGCAATATAGAGGCTTACCGTTGAATGAGGAATCAGAAGCAGAATAAGCGAGATGCAGTACAGAGAAAGGGAAATGACAACTCCAGTAATAAAATTATGCAGCAGCCGCCGATTGTCTTTTGTTGGTATGAACACCGTCTTAAGTATATTTGTTAATTCAAAAAGTCGATAAGATACCTGCAAACCGTATCAAGATAATAGTGCAACCTAGTAATTAGTATGATGTCTTTAATGAGACCTGAATACAAATAAGAAAAATAAACATATGGAAGGAAAGAAGAAAGATCCATACAAAGACGTATATAGCAGTGGTAAGCATGAAATTGAGCATAGGATACTCTGGTATAAGACAAAGAAGCCACTTGGGCTGTCCATTTGGCATGTTAGACCTGCAAACAAAGAGGAAGTTATGAAGTACGCCCTTGCTGAGGTGAAGTTTTTTCATAATTCCAATCAAACATTGTCCTATGTATTATTGATCCAATATACTAAGATATAAAGATGCAACAACAAACAACATTATCCGTGCTGAAAAATTTATCAACACATGTGACTTCCAGTCTCTCCAACCATGTCTAACTATAGCCACTACTAAAACTAAAACGTGATCTACAAAACTAATGAAATTAGATAAGCACTGTTGCTGTTGAGCTGGGTTATCGCTAAACATAAAATAATATTACCAATTAAAGGATCTTCAGCAATGAAAATATGAAGCAATTAAATGTTATTTGATTCATCATTCATTTGAGTACGAAAAATGGGTTGAGCACATATCCCTCAGACCACAATAACTCTTTCAAAATTGCTAATTACAATGCTTTACGGAGTCCTCTTGATGTAACTTGGACAATAACCTAGGGAGAAGGGCTCAGATGCATACACACCTTAACCAAATATGAAACTGGGAAATGTATGTCTCCAAAGTAACCTTGCCAAGCCATCTGTACGAAAATGGAGGAAATTAAGCAACCAAAAAATTGATAGCTGTCACCAAATAATAAAATCTGCCAAAACCAATCAACATGGAATTTCAATAATTAAGGTAAAGAACATACGCAAAGAGGGTCAAAGAGAAATTACGAAGCCGCTGACTGAAATTCCTCAAGCAAATGTATACACTGAACATCATAATAATAAGGTAAAGGGATCAATAGGAGATGAAAACAAAATATAATCACATCTCACATATTACTATAGGTTTCCTGTCTTCCAAGTATAAAGCAAAAAAACAGAAAACACGGAGAAAACAAAAGGAACAAAAGAAAAAGATAACACTCACGTAATTGGAATCCATGATGTGTAAGGGTGGAGTTTGTTGTATGAGACCTTGTCCAGCTTGTATATGTATTCATACCACAAGTACCCCACCTAGAAAAGATAAATGAAAGAGATGTTCTTGTTTACTATTCTTGGTCTACATAAATAATATTCAAGTAATAACATAGGAGAATAGAAAACCATGAATAAGCTTATCAATGTATTTTAGGACATGTAACTCACAAATAGTGCAGCAGAAACAATGCCAGTTTTGATCGTAACTCTCCTCTTGGTTTCACTCTCTTCCAATTTTTCCATCCATTTCTCAACCTGAGATGGTGAAATATTTAATATTTAAGATAGCTGGACCAAATATTATAAAAAGCACAAAAAAACAATGGCCACGACACAAGCCAGTATTCGAGATTACATTTGGGTGAAAGTATGCATAAATCATTCCAATTATCCAGATGTAGCGATCAAGCCCAGATCTAAAATGCCACTCGTGCATTCGAGGGAGATCTGGCTTTGCAGGATCAGTATAACCTGGCACACAAAAGTTAAAATTATGCATTTGCACTAAACATCATGTAAGTTTATATAGCAAATCGACTAGAAAATTGTAAACAGACTACATACATAACAAAGAGGGAAAGAGAGAGAGAGGACACATCAGTGGATTACTTTTATAAAATAGAGTGTATTCGACATAAATATATATTAGTATCCTTTTGACAATAACATTATTATTTTGAAAAGTCCCACGTTGACTACAAATAGTGACATAATAAGAACTAACAAAGTTTATGCACCCCTCTCTTCACAAATCAAATTTGTAGGGATGAGTTGGGCCCAAAATTTAAGAATTATTTCATCGGTTTGATTGTAATTACAGTTAACAAGAGGCAAACATCTACAATTTGAAGCACAATATAACCATTCAATTCAAAGCCCAGAAAACTTTAGGGGCCATTGCAAAGGTGAAAAAGAGAAGGTTTGAGGCTATCAAGTTGGTCTAGTTCATCCAGATGGCAAGATAAGAAATGTGAGTACTTAATAAAGAAGAGTCAGCAAATGAGCATAACCAAAAGTTGAACCAATAACAGCGAAGTACAAGTTACGTATAATATTACTCACCCAAAAAGAAAGAAAATGGGCTCCAAAATATGTCAAAGAATCCAGGGATTTCCCAAATCAATATCACCACAAGAAAGCATGCCAGAATCTTTGCAGCCATAACTGAGGGAACTTCATTATACTTGTTATATATACCCAATGCTCCATACACCATCAAAGTGAAAAGAGTGTGCATTGGACATATATAGTAGAGCATATAGTCATTGTTAAGAACAATACAGCAGAAGGCCACAAAAAAATTGAGCCGCCACATCATCTGCATGGAATTTTAATGAGTTAGGTATACTATTCATGCAAAAAGAGTGACGGGAAAAGGATAGACACTGAACATCAAGTATAACAAAAACAGTATTTAAGGTCAAGGATTCATTTACCTGAGCAAACCGTGCAAGGCTAAAATCTTTTCTGACATAATAATAGGAGAAGTTGCCAAATCCAGTCATCCAAACATATGCAGCAATGAAAACACGTATTGCATTGTATATCTCCGTCGCAGCAAAATAATGATACATTAAAAAGAGAACCTGAACAAATGGAACAAAAGCTTGAACAGCTGAATCAGTACATAGAAGTGTCAGACAAAATTTAAATAGTTTCTAATGAATTATGGCCCTTTTGAAAGCAATATACAGGAATAATACTATATTTAATTTTCACGACAATCATACATCATCAAATAGCTTCAAATTTTCACAGTTGCTTGTGGGCATTGGCTTGAAATTCACACTGAATTTCTTGGAAAAGGTAAATGAGCAAGATTAATATAAGATAATAGGGCTGTGGAAAGTCCGTTTGGTTTTAAGCCAAAAAGATCTACAAATTCATGTAGTCAATCTCACCTACTGGGATAAGAATTTTGTTGAAACCTTGTTTCACAAAAAGTAGGCAATTGCACAAGGTATATTAACGTTTATGCTAACACACCAAACAAAAGAAAGGGTTATTGTAGAGGTAAGCATAAAATATGACATCTTTGTTTACAAGTTTTCAACATAATATAAAAAGGTGAGCTCACCTGCATCCACCCTTTCCACTCCTCTGTTTGATGCCGATTAAGGTAAAGTATGTTTTTTCCAGAAAAGGATGATGTGTCATTATGTTTCTTCAGTGAACTCAAAGCTGAAACTATAATCAGAAGAAGGTAGAGGAAGATAAAAAGATCCCGACTATAGTTCTGCCCAAAGGAAAAGGATTGTCCAGCAAGTAAAAAAGTTATTAGATTGAAATCATATAAATATATAAGGATTTAAATATACAGACCACTAGTGCAGATTTAAACACGTATCTTTAGATAACATAGAATTAATTAAGCATTCGCAAATCAAGTCAGTGTCCGCTATATATCCAACCAAGGCAGATTGTGATGGATGAACAAAAAACATTGCATAAAATTTCATTGGGCTATGAAGTTATGAATTTTGAATTAAAGGTGTAAAATACTACAATTAAAACATGTAACAAGATATCTCTTCCCAAGTCAGGCCTGTATCATGGAATAAATCATAACAAACCTAGTGAAAAGCAATGATAAAGAAAAAAAAAACATAAAAGCGTATTGAGCTAAGAAATCATAAATTGTTAAATATGACTAGTGCAAAAGCTACCTAAGAAAAAACTTACACTTAAGGTGATACATTTTACAAGATAGCATGATTTTCAATTACTTGTATGGTTAGCATGCAAGTATTCATAGCCACATGTCAAAAGGGGTATAATTTAATTATAAATATTAAAAAGAAAAATAGAAAAAATTAATAACAAAAAATGTAGTCGCACTAAAGAGCAAATAATTATAAAGTATACATAAACTGAGTTTGTATTGGAAGAAGAAAAGGTCCCTTTATGCATATCACTTCAAAACAATATTTCAAGTTGTTGCTCACGCAAAACCAAGTGGGAACATAATAACCTGTATACAAGTACCTTGGTGGAATCTCCAAGTATGTTGGTCCGATCACATATGTAGAAATAAAACAGAATCAACCCAAATTCGGCCCTAAAAAAGTTGTAAATACATTTTCAGAATTGAGATAGTGTGGAACAGGTTATATTTGGTCATTTACAAAAACTTGACATACATTGCCCTCAAAGTTGCTCGATTTTCTAACAAGAAAGAATCATCCATGGTCAAAAACCTACACATTACAAGTAAAATGGTAAGGATCTTTAAAGATAAAGGTAGAATAGAGGAAAGAACCCCATGAAATTTCTTATCATAGAAAATGACCGAATCAAATTCATTTTGACAGACGACGGATGGAATTTTGCTGATGCTGATCTTGTAAGCCCTGATTCCAGCAAAATTGCACGATCATCTCCCTTAATTGCATCCTGACCCAACTCTTCAAGATGAGTATCTGAATGACTGCACTCCACAAAAATAAATTATTAAGAATCAGAAAAATTCGCACATAAATAACATTACATTTTCCATGAATAAACAACTTTAGAGTAGGAAGTTCAGTTTTCAATGTAGCATGATAAAAAAAAAGTATGTCTTTGACCAACAAAAAGTGATATCTCCAGTTGTTAAAATAAAAATTTAGAATAGATCAAAGTCAGATGGAAAGTTACCATCCACATTAGTTGGAGTATATGTTCAAAACACAACTATCTAATACCAAATTCTCAATAGCAGTTTGGTTTGAATGACACAAGCACTTGAATCAATGTCCACATGAGACATTAATTTGTGTATGTAGCAACATCTATTTATTTATTAAATATATAACTATGTAGTATCTGTTCACTGATTTTTTGAACAATCTCATATTTACAACAAAGATCCCGTGTAGTTTCTGATCCGCAAGTAAAGAGTGTGTCATGAATTTGATGATTAATGCTGCTAAATGATTTCTGGACCACCATCGATCCCCAACACCTTAGATACTACCTACTTCAAAGATTTTTGCTTTACCAATGCAGATTACATTACTACTTCAAAGATCATAGTTATCTTTTAACTTCTTTCATCGTGATCTCCCTCCACAACAACGTCCATCCAATTGCGGGAACAAATGGTCAAGTAGAAGAGAGAAAGTTGTATACAAATATATTCCACCAATGAACTTTAACACCCCAAACTAGTAAAGCCAATATAATTTGCTTTATTGACAAAAAAGTAACTTACACTTTGGGAGGAGATGAGGTCTTCCTGTAATCCAAGTACTCTGAATACATCCATGAAACAAAGACTGGAATAACCCCCAGCAAGAAAGACACCTGAGTACATAAAGCCAAGCTCCATCAGAAAAGTGACATCCCAAAAATTCGCATAAACATTTTAACTTTCCACAATGATCAGAAGCTGGAAAAGAGGTCCGTCCCAGTACAAGTCACTAATCACAAACAAACAGAAACCATATTTACATTTTCTTAAACTCCACGTCAACATTCTCAATCTTGAGAGAGCATCGTGATAGTTGGCTTGGACAGAACATACTCAAACAAAAACAAAATGCCATTCAAGTTAATGTCTTAAAGGTTTTCCAAAACATGTTGAGCCTTATCTTATCACACACTGCTTCAGATCACAAAAACAACGGAATCAGCATCTAAACTCTCCAGTCATTCGAACTTAAAAACGAATTGCCTCAAGTTATCACTCCATCAAATTGAACAACCCGCATACTTGTTAACGATCAGATGCAAATTGCAAACAACACAACACGCAAGCAGATCAGAGAAATGGCAACTCAGAACTAGGACAGAGAAGTGAAAGCCATTCAGCAGTGGCAGTTTAGAGAATTGAACAAGCGAATCAAACAATCAGAGTAGTAACCACGCAGAAACGCACCTGCCCAGGCGTGATTGGCCCCGAAACCACCATCTCCAACCACAGGAATCCTTCCAATCTGCAAAAAAGATCTCAATCAGCGACGATGCAGGCGCATTGGAATCGATATTTGGAAATCGCGGAAGCGTACCAGAGACGAAGGAGAAGAGACGGAATGACTTGATTTGGTGAGAGAAGCGCGTCAGAGAGTGATCATAAATAGCAGCGAGAGAAAAGGAAACCCTAGAGAGATAGAGAGATCTGAGACGAGGAGTTTGCTTGAAGAATAGAGAAAATGTCGGAGGGGTTGTCTCTCTCTCAGTGGTTGAAGATTTGGAACTTAGAAGAAGAACACCTTTTTTATTTTTCCTTTGAAACGAGACAGATGAAGAAACAAATTAGATTGAATGACAAAGGTCTTTTGTGACGTCTATGCGTCCTGCGTTAATGTTCGTTGCCACTTCCTTTTCTTTCACTTGCTTCAAATAAAATGCACAACACTATGCAATTTTCCAACCCAACTACTAATCCTTCATTACCTTCTCCTTCCTCATTACTTCTCTTTCTTTCTTTATTTTTCTCATCAAATTAAATGCTCTCAAATTACACCCAAAATTCTACTAATTAACCAAACATAGCAAAAATCAATGCTATTAATATCTTACCTTATTTGCACTCTTTAACTTAGACAGTAAAAAGTTTCATTTTCATTTAATTGTAATAAATATAATTCAAAATAATGTCAGAAAATGTCTTTAAGCTTTGCTACATTATGTTCCATTTGTCTATCAGCTTTTCTCAACAGCAAGAATGTTTGGAGAAGGTGCACCCTTGGTTTTTTTTTATATCTACCAAGTGTCATTTATTATTTAATAAGTTTCCGTAAAATTTATTAATAGTAATGAGTTTTGTATACTTTTACAGTGCCATTATATATAAGTACCATGTATTAAAAAATTTAGTGAGTTTTTAATAACTATTTTAAAATTATAGCCTTTTGTATAAAAAAAGTTGACTGATAATAATAATATTATAAAATGGACTGACACACTGGCATACAATGCAAATTCTGTCGGTGGTGCATTGAGCATAGCCGTTGATGCATATTGAAAAATGAACGGCTGACATTAATCTTAAAATTATACTACTCTTTAAAATAAAAGTGGGTGAATACGATGTCGTAGGAAGGAGATGCTGGCATGATTAAAAGTAATTGAAAATATTAATATTGATTAATAAAATTGCACAAATTTCTAGTTTATCAATTATATATAATAACATTGAATTGATTATATAAAAGAGTAAAAGAAATTCATTACAAATAAATTGTTAAGGACGAAGGGAGAAGACCCTTTATAAATATATAATTACCATGATTTTATAGATTAGTTACTCTATGGCCACGGCATGTAATGAAATTGATTGGATGAGGTATCTAGGAAGGGACGGTAAATTGAATTGGTTGATGTACGTGACTAATCATCACATAATCCACATGAATAACGTATTAACTGCACAGTTATGAAAGAGTGAAGATCAAATGAATTCCTTTTATAATAATTATCTATAAATATTACTTCTAACTAAAATTACTGAAAAGTATTATTGAGTATTTGATAAGTCACGATTGAGTTGTGAATAAAGATAAAAAATGAAAAAGTAAATGATTTTATTTATTGTGAATTTAATATTTCATTTATCTTTAATAAAATTAACCCTACATTTACAACCGAGTGATTTTTAACGCAAAGATAACCGAGTGATTTTTA
>NW_025908075.1:0-18074 GCF_018835915.1 Vigna umbellata
TATCAAACTCTTTTTATCCCAATCCTAGTTACCAACAGAATTGCATTAATTAAGGTGTCAAACAGATTGGAGTAAAAGTCTACACACTAACAATGTAATCCAATCACAGTGACAGTCACAAACTGACATGTATGTAAATTTGATGACTTCAATAACAACTACTTTCGAGGACATACAAAAAATGGTTTCTTATCGGTCAAAAGTACGAAATCTTTACCGTAAAACAATGTATGTCTATTAAACTCGTAAATTAACTACTAAATAGAATAAAGTAAAACAGTCCAACACATGCGCACACAAACCAAAGAAAAAAACTCAGGAGGAGCAAGTGGATATTAGAAATTCATTAAGATCATAAACATAAAACACACTTATTTATCCTTCATTCAGTTACATATAAGCGAATACCTGTTCTACACAAAAGAATATGTAAACGATGTGCTACCAAAGGTATATTATGGGTAAGAAAAAGTTATTTTGTTCATTCAAAATTAATCAAAACTCAATACCACGATAACATTTACAGTGCCAAATTCGTGGAAATTTAAATTATACAGGGTAGAAGTAGCTAGAATTGATGATGTAATTTAAGAATTTAAACAACATTACTATGCCCAATACACACGACCAAATTACATTTTCCATATATCATTTTCCGTACCATCATTCCACTCGAACCCTATGCCCATTGCTTTCAATCTGAAGAAAACGCAGATTATTGGACCCAATGGTGAGATAAGAAACAGAAGGGGCACCCAAATTGAGAATCCCCCGATCAAACAAGAAAATGGGTGGAAAGATCAGAGATCAAAGGTTGAATTGGTGAAAAGTGGTAAATGAAGGGAGAGTGTTATTGAAATTGTGGAATTTCGAAGGGACACAGAAACAAAAAAATAGGAGGAATTGGGCTAGCCGGCAAAAGGCAATAACCTCGGAAGTGGGAAATGAGATTGAGATGGGCGTTTTCAACAAGAAGAAGAAATGGAAGAAAAATAGTCATTTTTATTTTTCAGTTTTCTTTTATTTTTCAGTTTTCTTTTATATTTCAGTTTCCAACAATTCTGTTATTTATTCATTTATTTATTTAGGAATTAGTATAAGAAAAAAGTTGGAATAAAAGAAAAAAGAAAGGCCAATCTCATGTGACCTACTGTCTAAAATCAATTCGCCTTAATGTAAGGATTAATGTTTTCTTTTATCTTTCAGTTTTCAACAATTCTGTTATTTATTCATTTATTTATTTAGGAATTCGGGTAAGAAAAAAGTTTAAATCAAAGAGAGAACAAAAGCGAATCTCATGTGACCTACTGTTTAAAAGCAATTCTCTTTAATGTAAGGATAAGCATAGAAAAGAAATCATGACAAAAAAAATTAATTAATGAAAATAAAATATCACATTGTCTATAATCTATCGATTACACACCGTCATAAAAATTATTTATCCATTTATAATAAAAATGAATATGGTGATATTGGTAAATTAAAAAGAAAATTATCATTATAAATTAAAAGCAATAACATTGATCGAATAAGACAATAATTCTTGTCGTGTTGCAAAATTCAATATATAAATTAATCTATTATGTGGTTTTCATCAATTAATTTGAGGACAGTTTAGAAAAAATAATAATAATTTGAGGACAACTGAGAAAGAAATAATAATTTACTGAAATGTAAAAATAGTAATCACGTTCAAAAAAATATATACAGCTAAAAGTACAAAAATTATGGAATTAGTGGACTGAAGAAAGAAATTGATAATAAATAAAGTGCTAAGAAAAAAAAAAGTGAATGAGATCCATAGACATATATTATCATAGAAGGCAAACGTAGGGCCATGAAAACCATTAGGTCTTCATTAGCTTTACGATACTCAATTATTTTAAGGTCTAATTTTTCATATCTTTAAACAAATTTTATTATTAATCTACATTATTAAATTGTAATATTAATTATTTGTGTAAGGTCCTGAAAATTATGGGCTAGGAGATCCTATTTTCTAAGGCAGCCAGGCCCAAAGGGCTAAAGGTACCAAGACCTTAGGAGAGGTTTCCTCTTTTTCCCAACTCTGAACCTATTTCCAGTTTCCCTTTCTCTCTCTAAAACTCAGTTCCACTTCCTTCTCCTTGCTCTGACTTCTCTCTACTTTTTCCACACTTCACACACCGTTTATTTTAAAATTCACATAGGTGGTTGTCCTTTCGCTCACGAGTGAGAGCTTCCATTCCTATCAGATTGATTTTCATTTGACGGGTTAAGTAAAATTCTCAACTTTCTGGATATTAGGGCATGCAAACTTACTGGTTGCAATGGAGCACATTTGATTCTCTGTTTATTCGAGCTCCAAGAGCTTATGTTCTATAAAAATTTGGGGATCTGTAGGTTGTATGCAAGTTCTGCTCTGTGGGGAGGATAATGGTTAGGATGTTATGGAGACTTTGTACTGTGGGACTCCAGGTAGGGAAGGCTAGTTACAATTTTAGATATGTATGATCAGCTTGTCATTATTTTGTTTTTTTTACTGATTTTATGTTGTTTTGGTGATGAACATGTTTAAATTGTGTTGGTTGAAAATGAAGAAATTGTGTGATCATGCTGTATGGATGTTGATTTTACCTGGATATATTTGTTGGTTGTACTGACTGTTGTTGGAGAGAACTGGAGTATGAAATGTTGGTATTGGGGTTAATAAATAGGTGTGCAGGTACTGTGTAGTTACGGTATAAAAGGAAGTGAGATTAACGAATTGGGCAGTGGGGCTGGTCGTATGAGGCTTTAGAACTGGCTAAGGTCATAAAATTGAGGAAAAGCCATTAGCAACATGGGAGGGATTGAAAAAATTTGGGTCATTGAGTTAATAAAATAAAAATTGTGTTTGGGGTCCTCTGTTATTGAGTTAGATGTTTTGGAGAGTAGAAGAAATTGAGTTGGTTTTAGTTACATCTAATTCTTATCCAAAGACCAATGCAATGCTTTACTTTCAATAATAAACATGTTTCATATCAATATTAGAGTTACAGATTTTTATTTGTTCATTGATATGCTAAGATGCGCCGAAACCAGAAAAATAACGTTGTTGCAAAAAAACTGAAAAAGCATAACGATATCTCACTTGATAATCGATTATCACTTGATTAATCGATTATGTCTAGTCAGAAGTTGTATCTTCTTCAAAGCTCTCGAAAATAATCGATTATCCAAATTATGATATCTATGATTGTTGTCGGGGGATTATAATCATTCCAGGACAGTTTTTGGTAGTTTGTGGGGTTTAGGATATCATTTTTGGACGTTTATATAGGTCAGTTTAGGGGTGTTTAGGACTTTCCGGAAAACTTGTGGTGATGGTTTCCAAAGTTGGTTTCCTTGTTCTAAGTATTGAGTTTAAGGGGTGGTTTTGTGTTTGTTTAGTGGTCTTCTGGACTGCTATTGCCTATAATGTAAGGGGAATGGTTTCATGTGATTTGATTGTTATTAAGTTGTTTGTGGTCTTTGAAGTATAATTAGGTATATCTACGTTTGTATGCAATGTAAAAGTGAAAGTATGTGGTTTTTGAAAAGTATGATGGATGGACGTAATTCCTGATCCTCAAGGAGAGGGATACATGGTGGTGTTGTTTTGGGTGTTATAGAATGGATTACATGGTTTAGCTCAGTTTTGGGGGTCATCCTGAAAACTCCAAGGGTCTTTTTCTCTGTAGAGAGGATTGAAAACAGTGGTTGAGAGGAGTTATAGCAGGAGGTCCTAGGGCTTGGATATTCCATATGAGCCAAGGTGAGTGAAAGCGGAAGTAACTCGTGACTGTGGACGGGCGGTGGTGGTGGTTAGTGCCCCAAAGTTCCACCGGCGGTCGTAGTGCCCAAGTTTCACAAGGCGGTAGTGCCAGGGCGGTAGTGCCAAGGTTCATAAAGCCACAACGAGTGCATGAACCCGCCATAACTCGGTATAATCATCTAGTCCGGACGAGTCGGTATATTTAAAGTAAACAGGTCGGGATAAAGTAAAACAAGTCTTGTAATGCCAATTACCATGATTGATGAACCTTTACATGTCGTGTGAGTGGGGAACTATGGTTAATGAGTATGCTTTAATTGTTCTTTTATATGAATCTATGTATGATAAACATTGAATAACTTGTGCTGATCTGTTATAACATGTTTTTTATATCTAGTAACCTTGCTTGTTTGTGTTTGGGTTTGTGCATGCGTTTTCTGTGCAATGATCATCCACTTGGATGTGAGCGATGAAGAGGGGTTATTCGTGGAAGCAAGTGTTGAGGAGGTGATGTTGCAGTTTAGTTTGGTATATGCTTAGAGTTTTGATTGAATAGACTGTTATGAAGAGGGGGTTTCTCTTTTTTTTTGGCTCGGTAAAATTTCCAGTGGGTCCTATGTGTTAAGGGACAACCCTGATCTTATTTTTGGATGTGACTTTGTGTTAACTCTTATAGTTTACCTTATGTCTCTAACTGCTTTCCAATATTATGACTGAATGACGTCTTTATCATATATGTCTGCCGTATATTTTGAGGATGTCACAATTTGTTTAAACAAAATTTCATATTCAAATTTCGTAGATAAGAAAAATGTAATTACACGAAGAGATTCCGAAAAAGTTCATCGGTATGAACTTTTCTCATATTAAAGTTCGCTTTAATTAAAATTCGATTTAAATAACTGTTAAAATATGAAATTGCAATGTACGAAAAACTTCTAACTAACTGATTAAACGGGGAAAAGAAAAAAAATAAAGAATATAAATAATTTGCTATATACATAAATGTTAGCTGGAACCATATGTTAGTAAAAGCTATATAAAATGAATATTGGCATAATAATTAATAATTTTTCTAGTTTTGTTTAATTTTTTATGTTCATATAGAATTTCATAGATTTGTATTAAGGAATATGTCAATAGTTTATATTATGTTATTATATTATTATATATTAGAATAAATCAATTTAAAGATTATAATCTCAAAGCAATACAAGTTCGCATTTATATAAAAAATCCCATAAATCACCATTTGAATCAGGTACCAGTATTATTTCTCCAACTAGAGAACAAAAATGACAAACTATTATGAAATTACCTCTACCTAAGATAAGGATATCAATTAATTCCAATGAATCAAAACTAATTTGTTATATTCCAATGTTTTTTTTTCAAAGACTCAAGTATTTCTATTAAAAATTTATATATGTTTTTAGTGTATGAATTTTGATTCACGAAATTTATTTTTTTCCAAAATTTTAATATATTTTAATTTTCAAATTTTAAAAATAAATTGATATAATTTATTTAATTTAATTATGTTAAAAAATTTATTTATTTATTTTACAGTTTTCAATTGCTATTGAAGTTGAAATATATCAAACAATATAAACAATTTAAAATATTAATATGAAATGTATTTGACAATTTATTTAAAAGATTTAAAAACCAAAAATATTAAGTTTCATTACATAATGAATTCAAAATTTGTATCAAATTTAGTATATTAAAAACATATTTAATCTATATCAAAATTATCACATATAAAATCTAACATTGGAATCTTAAGTCAATATAGATGTTTACATCAGATGAAAAAAAAGTATTTATACAAAAGTCTCCTATAATTTTGCATCCCTGGTGTCTTATTTTTGTATTAGATTTTCAATGAAATTACGATATTTTCTTTTCATTAAGTTTCAAGTCTAATTCTACAAAATAGCATCCCAAAAATCATCCCATCATCACACACACAAATGGGCAACATATCCATAAAAGGCAACCAACATATCCATTAATAGCCATAATACCTTTCACACATACCATCACATATCACATAATAATTATAATTTATATTTATATATGTTACCACAACACCATCTTTACACTAATTTCAAAATATTCATAGATTACATAATCATAATATACTTAGTCATTTAATAAAAACACAAACTCTTCGTACTCTTTGCCACATAAAATATATCATAGCTTATCGTCAATAAAACGCATCACATTTCACATTTGTCATATTACTTTACATATATTTTTAGTTGTGTATGGAAATTAAAAAACATTTCAATTTAATTATATCAAAAGTTCGTTGGACCAACAAAATCTCTTGTGAATAAAATCCAACAAAAGAAAAGAAAATTTGATTTTGTCAATATTTCTTACTTGGGCAAGAGTATTAGCTTGAGTAACATCGGTAAAAATGATTTTTTTCGTTTCAAGCCATTCTTGATGTCTACAAGTTTTCATGTTCTTAACTTCCCTTTCCTCTTTCTTAAGCTTCTCGAGAAAAATATTTCAAAAATAAGTTAGGTAGGAACTGTCATGAAACTCGACACCAAAATATGATCAAATTAGATAATTTTAATATTTATTGTCTTCTACAAAATAACTTATGACTCGATAAAAGAAAAGAAATAAAGTAAAAAATTTAAAGGAAAAAAAGTGTGTGAGACCAGTCTCAAAATATTCCAATTGATGCATCGGTTCTAAATAATTATTGACAAAGTATATAACCGTTATAATGAAAATTTTTTTTGAACATTTCAATTATTCAAAACCAGTCTTAAATCACTTTATGTTAAAGATTAAATTAAATGAATTAATCATTTATTAAGAATGAAATATTAAGAGAATTTCCTTTGGTTTTGGCGACTACCTATCGCTTAATGATACATAATGGTTTAAATTAAATGCATTAGTTAATCACTACAAATCCCATTAGGAAAGTTTAGTTTTGAAATTAGAGTCCCCCTTCACTAGACATACACAAACATAAATTTGAAAAATATATCTACATACCATACACTAACTAAAAAAAAGCATTGTAGTATTGAAAGATAACTATGATCTTTTGGCTTTACATAGATAGATAAGAAAAATATAGCATTACATATGCAAAACTTCGAAGCAAATAAAAATTATGGGTCAAAGTAATAAAGAAACATGTCCAATGTGTAATTTGACAGAAAATAAAACATTATGAATCAATGAAATGAAAATAAGATACATATAATAAGATGTCCCTTTAGATGCAATTTTCTTGAACTTTTTAATATTATTTCAAATTAAAATTAAAAAATTTACCCAACAATTAAGACAAAAAAAAAAGAACTATAGTTATCAAGGTGAAACGTTTAGCATAAAACAAATTAAATAAATATATATATATATATATATATATATATTAAAAGGCTCTTATAAAATTATTTAAAGAAAAAAGAGACAAAGCACACATAATGTAAGACGCTTATTTTCCCATGGAAAATGACAATAAACAACCATTTTTGACACTTTAGACACGCGCACACGGTCAAAATCATGAGTGGTCCATTTTCATTTTTAATTTGGCTCCAACGGGACCCTCAGATTAGATTTTGACACGTGTGAGCGTGTCTCTAAATGTTGTCAAAAAGGCTTGTAAAGTATCATTTCCTTTCCCATTAATACGTTTCCCCATTAAAATACGGTTATGATAACTTAAGCTTGCTGAACACAACCAAATAGATGTGTTTGGATTCAAGTAAACAACCTGCAAACAGTCAAAAGAGAAAATAAAAAACAAAAAAAAGATACCAATTTTTGCTCCCTAAATTTAGTACTTGGAAAAGTGGGAACTTTCAGTTTGCAGTTCAAAATACATCTGTAAAATATTCAGTACAGTTATAGTCTTCAAAAGGATGTTCTCCAATACATGCTAACTCTTGACTCTCAAGAACTAAATGGTAAAATCCACTCACAATGACAAATTTGTACCAACAAAACACAATGAGATGACAGATTCATGGCTTATATGAGCTAAAAAAATGTTACACTTAACCAGAATAACTTACGCTTATACCTATTAACAGTCAAAGATAAGTAAACACTAATAAACTGTTTTGTTGGCTCTAATATGCTAAGAATGAACCAGTGCCAGTATAACTAGCTGCTAATGCCTTTCCAGCAGAGGTAGGCTGGGAAAATGCTTAACTGAGAACGTTCAAGCTCAAGACCGGGGCAGAAACTCTTCCTGCAACCAATTTAACACAGGAAATTCAAATCACTAGGCAAGCAAATGGTTGAAAAAATAGTTAAGTGTACGTCTAGATGAGTGTTAAAAACAATAAATTTGAGATAGGAAAAAGATATTGAGATAAAATTATTTGTTTTATGTTTTTATTCTAAAAGTAACTTTGATATATCCTTTTTAATCCAACGGAGAACTATTTTAAATCACTTCTTGTTAAATTAGAAAACAACTGAGCGTGTATATATTTTCTAAAACCACATTGAATGAAGCAAAAGAAAACAATTATGATAATCCTTTTGTAAAATCAACAACCTTTTCCCAACCACTTAGCACCCATTCCATGCGGTTAGTATTAGGACTTGTAGATAAATAAGGTCTTTCATTACCTATGAACTTATTGATTTTATATAAAATACTTGAAGTTCCTCAGAGTCAATTAAAGCCAAATTTAATTTAAGCTACCTCATTGCGTCTAGCAACTGGGTGGCAATGCCTTTTCTTCTGTTGGAGGGAGTAACCCAAATGGCCCTAATGCCACCAGCAGCAGCGGTTGGTTCGCTGGAACAGAAGATTGCCCCTTCCATCTTTTCAGAATCACTCACATTAGCAACTTTTCTATGGACCTCCCTTTGGAAAATAACATTCCCAAATGAAGAGTGGTATGGTAGAGAGTGTCGTACTCCCCTTTTCTTCGCCACTGGAAACAAGATGGCCAGAAACAGAGCCAGACACAACTCTGAATGCCTTTTCAATTGGTTCCGCAACGAGACACCCAGCAACCCTGTTCAGAGAAACAAACAGATACACCTTACAGCGCTCGTGAAGTATCCACCCACTTCCAATCTCAATTTCCATCATCCTCACCACCTCTTCAACTTTCTTCCTGTGAGAAGACCGGTCGGTCTCCAAGAATAAAACGACTCGACCCGAATCCAAACTGGGTAGAGGAATAACATTTTCTTTGGTCCAACCCTGCAGAATACAGTAGGAAATAAGATAAAATTGGGAATAAAAAACCACCAAAGAGAGTGTAGGAAATAAGATTTAGGAATAAAAAACCGTAAAAGAAGAGAGTGTAGAATGAGAGCTAACTCTGAATAGGATTCCCTGCGTGTATGATTTGTGAAATTCATTGTGTGATTTCTCGTCCTGTGGATCACCGGGAGTGAACTTTATGCCTCATGTAGAACACGAGCGTAAGAGGAAATCGGATTGGCCAAAATCAAGATGAAACTGTGCGTAGCTTCTCTTCTTGTTTTTGGCGAGTGTTACCGGTTGGGGATCCGAAGTACCGGGCCTAGGATTTACGCGCCTTCGGGTGTAGGTGTTGATGATGTGATGTTGCTGATTCTCCCAGGTTGACAAATCATGGTCGTTGTTGGGAGAAGAGGAATCTTGGGTGGATGTGAAGAAAGCACTGATCTTGGACTGCATTTGTGATTCAGTAATGGACGTTTCTTTCTTCCTTATGTGACAGTGTTATTGATGGTCCGTTTCATTTGCCGCCAAACTTTTCATTTTTTTTCTTTAAATTTCCCGCTTGAACAAATCAATGTAAAAAGTATGAAAATTATTCAAAAATATAAATATTTACATAATATTTTAATGTAAGAATGATAAATACAATATTTTATTGATAATTTTTTATAAAAGAAAAAGTATTATATGAAATTTTGTTTATAATAATTTATATTACTAATAAATACGTATGGTGACAATTTAGTACTGATTTGTGAAAAATTGATGTATTTTCTTCTTGTTAAATTTTCTGGAATGGATCAAAGATTTGACATCAAATTTTGAAATTGTTAATAAGGATGATGAGTTTTGTTTGTGTAATTAACATAGTCAATGTTGCTGAAAAATTATATATCCCTTTTAAGAAATTTAAGGAAACTATCAAATTACATCAAATTTTCATAAATGAAGACTAAATTCCATAATTTTTATATGAAATTAGAATCAAATTGCAAAATTTTTCACAAATCAATACCAAATTGAGACTAAAAATACTAGATGACTAAATTGACATTTTTTGAAAAAAGCAAACGCCAAATGAGTAATTATAGATATTCTTTAATATTTAATATGTTCAAAATACATTAGAAAATTTTAATGATGGTTAAAATATATTTATAACATTCCAAAAATATAGTCCAAACTATATGTCTAAGAGTCATCACATCATAATATTGTAGAACAGTTTCTAGAAATAAAGTTAACTTACAGTTATCCACAAAAATAACTATAAATTTAAACTTTACAAAAGTCTATCTTAGATGCAAAACTATATACATGACCAAGCAGTCTGTACATACTATATTTATTTAACCGAACAGTCTACACCATTGGGTCCTCGCCATCCAGTGCTTGCTCTAGCAAACACTCACATCTCTCTGCTCACACCCACAAGGTGATAATTGTAAATAAAGAATACCGAACGGGAAACATGAACAAGATAGAAAAGAAGGATAAGCTAGAGTAATTTAATTGATTACAATTATCATGCAAATTAAACAAATACATAAAGCATATGTCAACAAAACACTTTAAAGCATACAATGAACGACCATACATTACAAGAAATGACTGAACACTTGACTTGATCATCCAGATTGTATAAATATGTAGCTTGAGGTCGTTTGTGCACCCGGGGTATAGTAACTAGAAAATCATCAGCTGCCACCCGGGGTTAATCCGTTATAACTCACCTAAGACCATATAGGCTAGGACCTCCTTACATTCTCACACAAAGCATTACTCAACTCTACTTGAGAATTTGTAATGATCAGAATTTCAGGATGAACGTCGTGGATTTCATTGTCCATATTCATACTTTACCACCTTCATAACCAGTTCGAGATCTCCCCCTTGGAATTCTTTCATACCAATTGGAACATAATACCTTAATAAAAAACCACACCATCACTTATGCACAAAAAATTCATATAACTAAATTTATTAAGTTCTCAAACCACCATATTTGTAATCATCAGAATTCCAGGATGAACGTCGTGGATTTCGCTGTCCATATTCATACTTTACCACCTTGATAATCAGTACCGAGATATCCCTCCTTGGAATTCTCTTTCATACCAATTGGAACATAATACCTTAATAAAATAACCACACCATCACTTATGCACAAAAGATTCATATAATTAAATTTATTAAGTTCTCAAACCCCCATAGAAAATATCATGTAAGACCGAACCTCCTGTGAACGTTGGAGACCGAACACTTGTGGTTTAGGCCGAACACTTAAAGTTGATACCGAATAATAATATAAGATCAATTTCTAAAATATCACCGAACGATCATTAACAGGTAAGGCCCATTAGAGGCCGAACGTAGTTAAGATCGAATACAAGTACGAGATTGAGCACTCTGGACTTAGACAAAATACTCAAGTAGGACCGATCACTAAAGTGACCGAACACCTATACAAACCGAGTACTAGTGTAAGACCGAAAACCTAGACTATACCAGATACTTTATCTAGGCCGAATACTAGGTTAAGACCAAAGGCTATGACTAGATCGAACACTATATTCAATTAAATACTAGCACAAGACCGATCGGTCATTAACTGAAAGCTCTACAGAAATATAAATTAGTTAAGACCGAACAACAGAAGAAAGTCGAACGGTCAATGAATGACACTCGGTGATCTGCATAATTATGTAGAATAACTGCAGAATTATGATCAACAACTATCTTCACAAATTTACTACAACTTCTAATCCTCCAAACATGATTCATATACCAATTTACGCCTATCCAAAGGTACCTAAAATTGTTTTAACATCATCCCAAAGAGTCTCATACCAGATTTCACTCTCAACCCCAAACTCTCATTTTCGCATACCCACTTCCTTAAGATCAAAACAAACCGAACACTTATGCGAAGAAACTCCAACCAGTTCATAGGTTCCAGCATTCAAAAATTCAACACAATTCAACCAAACATTCAAGTTACACATATGCAATCATCCAAGGAATAATTTCATACATAGAAAATCACAATTAAATTAACTAGCTTCCTTTACCTCTAACTGAACCGGACAACTGCTACAACCTTCAGAGATTTGCTTACACCTCCAGAAATCCTAAGAACACCTATAACTCACCGATTGGTGAGAAGAGACCAACCAAAGGACCAAGAATAAAGTCAGAAATGGAAGAAGGAGAATGCGGAACACATGCAAACAAAGTTGTTCCTTGCATGCAGCAAAACCAGAAATTACTGAAAACCAGAGAACGAGACTTACCAGTTCTAAACGCTGAACCAAATAATGAAACAGGAAGCCCTTGACGCCAGGATCACTTAGGTGTCTCCTGATCGTCGAACAAATGAACCTCCTCAGTGAGAAAATCTAGAGAAAAGGGAGAGGAAGAGTAGATAATAATGTTTTTAGAGAGATAGAAAGTATTTAGATAATGAACCAAGTGTTATAAATTTCTATTTATACTGTTTACTTATTTTAACACAAATGTTCGGTCTCATTACTTTAATACATCTATCTACTCTTAACAGACTATTTTCTTGGTTCTTACAAGATACACATTAAAAGAACCAACATAACAAATCAGTCCACTGTACAACACAATCCAAACAGAATATCAACAACCAACCATAAAATTGGCCAACCACATACAACTCGACAATAATCACAAGCATATTGAAANATTTTTTAAATAATTTGTAAGTTAATTTAAAAAATAATTATTATGTGTATATGTAACTAAATTATATCAAAATATAAACCTTATATACAATAATAATAATAATAATAATAATAATAATAATAATAATAATAATAATAATAATAGTAATAATAATATTTGGAATTTTAATACATTTATGATTTTAATGTGAATATTAATTATATATTTTTACATAGTTAATTTTTAAACTTTAATTTTTTATTTTAGTATTCTTAAAGTCAAAAACTCTAATTAAAGTTAAAGAATTATAAAAAATAAATCCAACAAATATAAGAAAAACTACAACATTAAAAATGTTTTGTTTTATTATAAATATATGTTTTATATTTTCAAATGAGTTATAAATATTATTTTTTAATTTATTTTGTTATAAATATAATTATTTAAATTCTCATAACAAGTTTTATGCAATATATCATTTATGCTACTTTTTTATTTAATAATATCAGTTTAATTATTACATAATAAAAATATGAAAATTATTCAAAAATATAAATATTTACATAATATTTTAATGTAAAAATGTTAAATACAATTTTTTATTGATAATATTTTATAAGAGAAAAATTATTGTTTGAAATTTTGTTTATAATAATTTATATTACTAATAAACATGGATTGTTACAATTTAGTACTGATTTGTTAAGATTGATGTATTTTCTTCTTGTTAAAATTTTCTCAACTGGATCAAAAGATTTGTCATCAAATTTTGAAGTTGTTAATAAGAATGATGAGTTTTGTTTGTGTAATTAATATAGTCAATGTTGAAAAATTATATAAATTTAACAAAAACTATCAAATTACATCAATTTTTCACAACACTAAATTCCATAATCTTTTTATGAAATTAGGATCAAATTGCAAAATTTTTCACAAATCAATACCAAATTGAGACTAAAAATATTATATGACTAAATTGACATTTTTTGAAAAAAGCAAAGGCTAGATAAGTAATTATAGATATTCTTTAATATTTAATATGTTCAAAATACATTAGAAAATTTTAATGATGGTTAAAATATATTTATAACATCCCAAAATATAGTCCAAACTATATGTCTAAGAGTCATCACATCATAATATTGTAGAACAGTTTCTAGAAATAAAGTTAACTTACAGTTATCCATAAAATAACTATAAATTTAAACTTTACAAAAGTCTATCCTAGATGCAAAACTATATACATGACCAAGCGGTCTATACATACTATATTTATTTAACCGAACGGTCATATACTACACCATTGGGTCCTCGCCATCCTGTGCTTGCTCCAGCGAACACTCACCTTTCTCTGTTTACACCCACAAGGTGATCATTGTAAATAAAGAATACCGAACGGGAAACATGGACAAGATAGAAAAGAAAGGTAAGCTAGAGTAATTTAATTGATTACAATTTTCATGCAAATTAAACAAATACATAAGCATATGTCAACCAAACACTTTAAGGCATACAATGAACGACCATACATTACAAGAAATGACTGAACACTTGACTTGATAATCTGGATTGTATAAATATGTAGCTTGAGGTCGTTCGTGCACTCGGGGGTATAGTAACTGGAAAATCATCAACTGCCACCCGGGGTTAATCCATTATAACTTACCTAAGACCATATAGGCTAGGACCTCCTGACATTCTCACACAATGCATTACTCATCTCTACTTGAGAATTTGTAATCATCAAAATTTCAGGATGAACGTCGTGGATTTCACTGTCCATATTCATACTTTACCACCTTGATAACCAGTTCGAGATATCCCTCATTGGAATTCTCTTTCATACCAATTGGAACATAATACCTTAATAAATAACCACACCATCACTTATGCACAAAAGATTCATATAATTAAATTTATTAAGTTCTCAAACCACCATAGAAAATATCATGTAAGACCGAACCTCCTGTGAACGTTGGAGACCGAACACTTGTGGTTTAGGCCGAACACCTATAACTTAGGCCGAACACTTAAAGTTGATACCGAATAATAATATAAGATCAATTTCTAAAATATCACCGAACGGTCATTAACAGGTAAGGCCCACTAGAGACCAAACGCAGTTAAGATCGAATACAAGTACGAGACCGAGCACTCTGGACTTAGACAAAATACTCAAGTAGGACTGATCACTAAAGTGACCGAACACCTATACAAACCGAGTACTAGTGTAAGACCGAAAACCTAGACTATACCAGATACTTTATCTAGGCCGAATACTAGGTTAAGACCAAAGGCTATGACTAGATCGAACACTATATTCAATTAAATACTAGCACAAGACCGATCGGTCATTAACTGAAAGCTCTACAGAAATATAAATTAGTTAAGACCGAACAACAGAAGAAAGTCGAACGGTCAATGAATGACACTCGGTGATCTGCATAATTATGTAGAATAACTGCAGAATTATGATCAACAACTATCTTCACAAATTTACTACAACTTCTAATCCTCCAAACATGATTCATATACCAATTTACGCCTATCCAAAGGTACCTAAAATTGTTTTGACATCATCCCAAAGAGTCTCATACCAGATTTCACTCTCAACCCCAAACTCTCATTTTCGCATACCCACTTCCTTAAGATCAGAACAAACCGAACACTTATGCGAAGAAACTCCAACCAGTTCAAGGTTCCAGCATTAAAAAATTCAACACAATTCAACCAAACATTCAAGTTACACATATGCAATCATCCATGCAATAATTTCATACATAGAAAATCACAATTAAATTAACTAGCTTCCTTTACATCTAACTGAACCGGATAACTGCTACAACCTTCAGAAATTTGCTTACACCTCTAGAAATCCTAAGAACACCTATAATTCGCCGATTGGTGAGAAGAGACCAACCAAAGGACAAGGAATAAAGTCAGAAATGGAAGAAGGAGAATGCGGAACACATGCAAACAGACTTGTTCCTTGCATGCAGCAAAACCAGAAATTACTAAAAACCAGAGAACGAGACTTACCAGTTCTAAACGCTAAACCAAACGATGAAACAGGAAGCCCTTGACACCAGGATCACTTAGGTGTCTCCTGATCGTCGAACAAATGAACCTCTAGTGAGAAAATCTAAAGAGAAGGGAGAGGAAGAGTAGAGAATAATGTTTTTAGAGTGATAGAAAGTATTTAGATAATGAACAAGTGTTATAAATTTCTATTTATACTGTTTGCTTATTTTAGCACAAATGTTCGGTCTCATTACTTTAATACATCTATCTACTCTTAACATGCTATTTTCTTGGTTCTTACAAGATACACATTAAAAGAAACAATTATTTATTTATTTTGAAAAGTAACTAAATTTTAAAATAATCAATCTTTAATATAAGTTATTCTTTAATAATTTATTAAATGAACACGTAATTAATAATTATAAAAGAATATAAAATTAATAGTAAAAATAAAATACAAAATGAATTTCCATTTTTACAACAAATCTTTTTAAAAATTAAATAAATAAATAAAATAACTCCTATATACACATAACAAAAGTCATCTATGTCAGAAAAAATATATATGGACGAATCAAACATAATGGTAACAAAAAGGATGTTAGAAAAGACGACAGTGAGAGAAGCCATGGATGAACACGAAAAATAACGCATAAAAAATTCAAGATTCTCCAATTAAAGCAGCTGAAAAAGGAAAAAGAGAAATCTTGATGCTCTGAATAATTGTCTAAAAGGAGACGGGACGTGCGATAGCGCACGGAAAAGAGCCACGTCGTCGTTCTAAATCGTTGTCTTAGAGGAGACGAGACGTGTCACCATGTATGAGAGAAAAAAAGAAGCAAATCCACAACTTAAAAAGACGTTGAGAACGCGTAAGAGCTTTGATGAAGACGTTGTTGATGGCATGGTAATTGCTTAGTCGACACGATCAAAACCATGTGATCGTCGATCGAATCTAGAAATCTAGTACTATCAACGATAAACGATGGTGCCACCGGTAGTGATGGGTGTAGCGGTAGAGGCAACAAAAAATTTTCCTCAAAAGAACCTAGCTTAGATACCATGTTGAATATAGTGAAAACTATATATGAAATTTATCTCCCTTGTGTTGAATATACACATAGGATCCTCTATTTATAATAGAAGAAATATGGACTAAGCCTAAAATATAAATAAAAAAATAACAAACTAATTAAAGATAAAAGATAAATATAAAATAAAGATAATATATTTAATAATTATAAACCATGAATCTCAACCACAATCATGAAAACAACAAGTCATATTATTGTCACTCTAGTAATTCTAAAACAGTTATGTCATTCTCCCCATAACCTACCATTACACAACCTGTTTACCAAAACAAGACAGTACGAAATGTCTTGCCACCTCAAAAAGGACTTGTCTCTTCTGCTCGTCAAGGACTTACGAGTAAAAACTTCAATGCATCTCACACCGAGCATTATACTCAACAATAAGCCAGAAATCTATAGGTGAAACATCATTCCCTTCTCCACTGTCTGACATAGGCAAGAAAACACTAAAACCTCTCAGTTTCCTTAACTTACCAATGCCTTAGGTAAAAAGCAACAAAACTCAACTTTACAAGTTATAGAAAGAAGACATAGAAACCAAACTTGTCTCCTAATACCAATTGAGACATATGAGACAACACACAAACTGATCTCCCAATACAATTTGAGACATACAAGATAACACACGAACTCATCTCCCAATACCAATTGAGACGAACAAGACAACACACAAACTTGTCTCCTAATACCAATTGAGATGGATGAGATAACACACAAACACATCTCCTAATACCAATTAAGACGGACAAGTCACATTACACCAACCAACATAACAAATCAGTCAACTGTACAACACAATCCAAACAAAATATCAACAACCAACCATAAAATTGGCCAACCACATACAACTCAACAATAATCACAAGCATATTGAAAATCTTCCCAAATCATCATCAATCACTCAACCAAGGTAAAAAACTTACAAACCGACCTTTAAAACACACAAAACAACATTACCAACAACACATGCAACCCAACAACATATGAAACAAAAATAAGCATGACAACAATCCAAGACATCCTAACCAACATGGCAACCGTCTATAAACATACAAAAACATGACAAGCATTAAAGCAACATGACAACACATTTAAATAGCATAGTAATAGTCCAAAAACACACTTAACATGACAATCAATAACATTAAAATGACAACATAAAATGCACTTTGATAAATCCTAAACATCAATTCTCGAATCTCTACTCCTATAATATATTACAACATTATAAACCATTTATTTATTCTATAAAATCCTAATTCACTTGATTTTC
>NW_025908079.1:0-44403 GCF_018835915.1 Vigna umbellata
ATATATTACGGAATATATTGTATAACCGAGCACTTATTTCGAAGCCGAATACTATTGAGATCGAGCGCTTGGTTTGTGACCGAGCATTACTGAGACCAAGAGCTAGGTTTATGACCAAGCACTACTGAGATTATACAATTAAGGAATATATTCTAATTACAATTACATATGACTTATTTTCAACAAAGGATAAATATAATATTTAAGAATTTAGATATTTTTGAATATCTTAACTAAGTTGATTTAAGAAGTACAAAGGAGAAACTATACTTAGACCGAACGCTCATTTACATATATAATAATATAAAACCGATCGGTCATTAACTAAATTCTCTACAAAAGAATTCAGTTTAGACCGAACGTTTAAAGAAAAATCGAACGGTCAATAATGAATCTCGGTGTCAAACACAGGATTATACAGAAAGCTGCAGATTGAAGATCAAACTCTATCTCAACCAAGTCTACCTCAGTTATAAATCATCCACTCATATAAACAACATACAGTAGCACCAATACTTTATATTCATCAAATAATCAAACAAACATACAACCATTCAGAACAAAAATCATAATCAAATTATATAAGCTTCCCTTACCTCTTAAGCTTAGTCGTACGCTCACAATTTGTATAGGGTAATTCACTACTAGAAATCTTACGCTCCTACGTCACGATTTATGAAACTAAACCAAACAAAACACCAGTAGTGTGCTCAGAATGAGATGGCAAACTCATGCAACCAGAAACTCGGTTTGCATGTGACAGAAAACAATAGTGTTGAGAGAGGAATGAACTTACCAGCTCAAACCAACAGCTTGATCGGTGCAAAGTGAAGCTCTCGGCACCAGGGAGACTCAGACGTGGTCTGATTGAAGATTGGAAGAAGAAAAGGGTAAGATTTTGTAGAGAGAATAAGAAGGTTGTAGAGAGAAGGAGGAGAAATGAAGAACTCATAATATTTGGGAGAGAATGGTGCATGCAGAAAAGTGACACGAATTTTGAAAACTTTAACTTATAAACTACCGTCAAACCGATCGACCACTCAGCTGCTCAAACCTGTCTTCCACATTCTGATTTTCACTAACACCTAGCTTCTACTCACACAGAATTGTTTTGAAGGGTTCTGACAACATTAAAAATTAAAAACCAAATAAAAAGTGAAAAATTAAAATTTACACATAATAAACATCATTTAAATAAATAAATAATTTCATAAACATTACAGATTAACAAACAAATATAAATTTCAAATTAATTACATTATAAATAATATTTAAATAAATATTAAATATAATAAAAATTAAAAAATAAAAAATGTTAACAATTCAATAAAATTTTTTAAAAAACCACAAAAACACAACAAATTAAGTTTAAATTAATGAACGAGTAAAAACAAAAAAAAATATACAACAAGATAATTAAATAATAATTCATATTAAAAAATAAAATATCAATAAATAATTATAGGTTCAAAAAATTTAAAAAGTAAATTAAAATTTCAAAATTAAGAAATATTAATTATATTAAAAATAAAATTTAAATAAATATGAAATACAAAAATAAAATTAAAATTACAAAATATTAACAGCAAAATATTTAACATTTAAATAAACCTAAAATGGAAAAGCTTCAAAATAATATGAGAAAAACTTGAATTAATGTAATTTTGAGACAAGCAACAATAATTAGTTAGCATGAACATAACACTTTAAACTTAGCATGAACATGAGCAACACCACAAACAAATCCAAAACAATTAAATATGAGAAAAGCTTAATCGCACATCCATCAAGCTGCGGCAACTATAATTCCAAGTATGATAACCGCATTTCGAATTGTATGTTTTGTTAACTACACTTCCAATTACATTTAAACCGTATTTTATAAATTGTAGCCACACTTTCAAGTGTGAAAAATTGTGTAACCACCCCTTTGTTGTCGGTGTGGTTAAGGCATCGTTCTGTTAGTTCAGAAATGCAATTCATCTTACTAACAAATCTTAGCTCATACAAAAAATTCATACAAACAAGTTTAATGAAAGAACATGAAAGAACAACTAACTTTGGACGTCTAAACTAAGCAAAACCACCACTGCAAGTTACTCATCACAGTACCATCATGACAGCCATTGACAAGAGTTTTACGCACAACAATAGGTAAAGTGATGAAAGAGGAAAGAAAAAATTAAAGTCGAGAGGGGATACGAGAAGACATTCCCCTATAACAATGAAAAAGAAAAGGAAAGAGTGTAGGATTTCATTTAAATACCGCAAAGGGGAAGGGTAGTTGCTTTTAAATTTGAATGAATAAATTTAAAAGCAGTCAAAATATTTCCTGTGGTTCTAAAAAAAATAGAAAAATGTAGGACTGGTGAGTTACAAGGAGAACTCCTAACCATTGGATTAGAGACAACCATCGAAGCAGAAACAACGTCATCAAAGACAGGAGTAACGGTTGCATTTCTTCTGTAGCTCTGCACACCATTGCACACTGCATCACACGGATTCATGCACACCGCTCGAACAGCTCATGGGAAACAGAATATAAAATGTTTATTACTTCTCCTTTTTCATTTACTATCTAACTATTACAATAATGATGTAAAAACAATTTTCAAATGTATCATACCACATCAATCCCATCGAGTAAAGGAATAATTTGGATAGGATATGGTTTGACTCTTTCAAAATTTGGTCAAAAATAATTTTAATTCTCCTATTTTAGAAACGGTAGAGCAGATCTTTATATTTATATATATATATAGTTTTAAAATAAAAAAACTTTAAGTTTGACTTTGCAACAACTTTAATAATATATTACGTTTTCAAATATAGAAATTAAAATTATTTAATCAAATTATGATAGGGGTATATAAAATAATTCAAAGTTAAACATTAAATATAAAAAATTAGCTGAGACTCATAATTTTCAATCAATTTTAGTAAATGCTATTTTTTATTTTTCTCTAAGTGTTAAGTTTCAAAAGGATTTTCTTTTATTTGTTTTTTAAGATAAAAATAAGTATTTTTTTAATCATATAAATAATTACTTTACTTGATATTTTAATTAATTTGTGTATGTAGATTTATTTCCATATTAAAATAAAAGCAGACAAAATAATTAAAAACAAAGTAAAAAACACAGTAATAACAATGTATTAAAAAAATTTAAACAGAGTGCAAAGAAAATAAATGGACCTAGCTGGCAATTTAACATGGAAGCCAACCCGGATATAAAACCAAACAAAATCTGTTGAATGCCTTTGGTAACGCATGTTTTGCTTCATCAACTTTTTTCATATTCTTTCTAACACAAGAAACACAAAAGACCTTTGTATCCTCTAAACTCCTGTGGGACCACTCTCTTTCCTACCCTCCACAATTCTCAAGTTATGCCAATCAAAGGGTATTTAAGGTAATTAATGCCACTGTGTAGTCACATACATCATATACGTTTTCTACACTGGAAAAACATAGCCTGCAATGCTTTCCTCGTTTGTGATGATTTTTCTTTCGTTCTCTCTGTCCTTTTCCGATCTTTCTCAGTGTCAGAGAAAATGAAGTGACGCGGCGGCGACACTCTTTGAGGGCTCAGTACCAAAGTAAGATTTATCCTCTTTTCATATCCTAAAGTGTCTTTTTCCTTACCAGTTTCAGATCTTACCACTGTTCGATTCATTACTCCATAAATAACATTAATTTTATGATTAATCTGAAATTTAGTTTTGAGGAAAAAAGAGATTTGTATATTTTCAGTCGTTCAAGTTTCGTCAAAACCTTTTATAGTTCTATAGATGGGTTTAAAAGTTTAACTTTAACTAAAAGTGTATGAATTAAAAGTAATATTTTTTTTCTGTAATTTTAAACAAATTAATCCATCAAACTTCATCCTATAATTTCTATCCTGTATTTTTTGTAATTCTTCCTTCTCAATAATTTTTATGAAAAGGTTAATTCTGAGATGTTATTGGTTAATCCCTTCCATGGCTGTCGTAAATCTGGAACGGTATTAATTTATATATGTTAATACAGTCATTAGAAAATATGGCTTAGCCTTGATTTAACTCTTAGATTTATAGAAAAACAAAGTTTGACCTAATTGGTTGAATAAAGTATTTCTTTTAACCTATTAAGAACAATATTTTCAGTTTTAATCATAAGAACACCAGATACCCTTCATGCCAATTTTGTTTCTTTACTATGCTGACATATAGACATTACAACAGATACATGCCCTGGCCTTTCCTTTCATCCCAATTGAAATCATTGCTTTTCAAAATTCTTGCATTAATTGTGTAATCATCATCTATTTTAATTTCTTCATTGGCTGCCAGCTACATGACATAAAGTTGTTTTTTTTTGGAAACATACAATGCAAATACTTCATTTACATATTTTATTTCTTTTTAGTTAAGTTTAATATATTACTCCCTTACTCTTCTTTATAAGATGCTTTAGAAAAATATTTCCTAAATTAATTTTCTTCTTATAAAATAGGTATTAAATAACTTTTTTGGAATTATCTTTAGATAATACTTTGTATATTTTTAATCAATGAGAGCAAAATAGAATAACTTTTAATTGAATGAGTAATTAGAGAGAGGAAATGCAATTATTTTTAATTCAATGAATAATGCCAGAGAGATAAGAAAAATATTTCCTTAACAGTAAATTTAACTATTTTCATAATCTTTTATTATTTTAAAATAATTATTATTCTTGTTTTTTATATATTAAAAATGTATATATTCTCTAAATTATACTCAGTTATATTTTTTGAAAATGATACTTATATTAATAAATAGATACGTAGAATTTTACCAAAACAGAGGAAATATTATATTTTTACGTAAAAATGTGTGTGTTTTTAGAATCTTTAATGTGTCCTCATATAAGTATTACTTAAAAACCTTTTTTTCAAATTCATTAACCAGTAACTCAGAAAATTTGTTAGCGGTATCCTAATTTCTATTTTAACTATTTTATTACCAACATTTAATTTAATTGAGAATTAGAATCCATGATTCACTGTGTTAATGATTATTAACGTGCAAAATATGATTTTTAAATTACAATAAAAATTAATAATCTTGTTATTATCATGTATTTTTATTTTCTATCACATGTTATTTATTGAATTAAAAATTTTCACTTATTTTAATCGTTCTCCAACTATACATATCTATCAAGAATACGCGTATATTTATTTTAATTATTTTAATTTGTTTGCCGAAGATTCTCTCTGTTGGAACAAACTGTCAGTAGTATAAATAAGAGGAGAAGGAAATCCACTAATCATTTATGTCTATGTTTTCTTCAGGAAACAGTGGAAGACATATATGCATGGAAATGTTCAGCAAATATCTATCGCACATCACATCATTGTTTTATAGTCTCGAATTGCCGAGGAAAGCCAAACTAGCGTTCCCATCGAAAAGTACACCAGAACGACACCGTACAGGCGAAGCAGGTCTGAAAACCCTATTTCACTCAGAATTAAAACCACCCACGAGAGTTGTTCATCGCTGCACAACAGAAGAAGCCGCGGAATCAGAACCGTCATCACCACCGCCTCCGACGATGTCAAGGATGTGTGCACCGGCCTCGGGGGCGTTCCGAACGACAATGATGGGAGACGTCATCGGAACGGAGAGCGGAGACTGCATGATAACCTACATGGAGGAATTAGCGGAACCTGAGTCTCCGATTGTGATGATGAGGTGCAGAGAGAAGAGTGCGAAAAGGAAGAGACAGTTTCCACCGCCATTAACGTTGATGGAGGAAACGAGAGAAATGCCTTGGGCTTTCACGAGGGAATGTAACGGAGACGGAAGGTTGATCGTAACGGCGGAGAGAGTGAGGCGTGGTCGCGAGCACTGCATTATGGAAGTTCGAACAGAAGATGAAAGAGTGACGATGAGGTTGGTCCCTGAAGAAGACGATTGCTGCGAACTGTGTTGCTACCCTATCGACGACGATGACGACGGAGAGATGCAATTTAACGAAGGGTTCGAGATTGAAGAGCGTGGTCCTAAGTTTGAGGAAGAGTTGGCTAAGAAAGTTTCAAGTGAAAGTGAGCGATGTGGGGATTTACGTGAGTGTGTCAGCCCCAATTATTATGCTTCTGGGCCTGGTTGGTTGCTTCAGCCTCACCTTTCAGATTCTTTCCCAGACATTTACTTGGGCCGGCCCGCATCTGCTCCAACAAGGCCCATGACCCCTTCTAGACGTTTATGTGGACAATTTCTTTCTGGAGCTGCTACATTTGTTGAAAAACCATGCGAAGCTACGAATCGCAGTTTGACATTTGTTTAGAAATTATGCAGATCTTTACATTAAAGGGAACATGACTATTTCTTTACTGGTAAAACTGTGAAATTTATTTACTGTTTTATATCTTTAATTATATTCAAAGGCTTTCACTTAAACAAATGTACTCAACCACCTAAAAGACCAAAACAAATCAATAGCAAATGCTTAACTGCCGAAAATAAAGAAGCAACAATATTTTACGACTAAGAGTATCTGCTAATACATCAGACATATACATAGTTTCTTAAATACAATATGCATACTGCATCAATTATATATATAGCCATATAATATATACCCTTTATATTACTTTCTTAAGCATCCAACGAAAAATGACTCAATTATTTTACATATTTTAGACTAATTTTTCTTAGGAGATCGATATTTTGAAATCAATATTGTTTAAAATGATATTTTTACACTAGTGTTTGATGTGATTTAAAGACCCTAAAAAGCATGATACGGGCATTGGGCCCTAGCGACTACTATTAGTCCAAATTCAGGAGGAAGACACGTGCAACATGGAACAAAACCATAGCCACAAGTCCACCCCCTTAGATATTTTTTCGAGGGTTAGTTGATTACCAAAAAAGTGAGCCAAATTAATTTAATTTATTATTTTATGGATTAAATATAATAAAAGGTCATGCGCTAAAATTTATGGGAGTTTTATATCATTATCTAATAGATATTATTATCTAACACCTAAATCTAACTTATTTCTCCATTATAAACTATTTTTAAAAACATTTTACCTGATCAATAAGGCTTTTAAATGTCAATGAAAGTGTATAATTGGTCTAAATAGGTCTTTAATAATTACAGCTTTCTTATCATTATATACTACATGTATTCTATCATTATATAATATATGTATTGTGTGTATATTATAAATTATTATGTATCTATAATATAAAATAATAAATTATGACTAACACAAAAAAACTTATAACTAATGTTATTTTAGACTTTTTTTTTATGAGTTAAAAGTTCAACGTTATAGTGGGAAACATAAATTTATTGTCTCTAAGCATATGTCAATTAAGGTTGATTGTATTTATAAGATATGTTAATTAATATATTGTAGGAACAACATTTATTAATTTGTGAGTTTGTTTGTTTTTTCTTTTTAATTTTTTTGTCAATGTTTTCTTTTTTACTGAAATCATAAAAACTTAAATATAAAATATAAGAATACACTACAAAAATTTTCAAAATTTTCTTAGTAGTATGGGTATCTCAGATAAATGGTAAAGTGTAGAGAAATCAGTAAAAAATACTAAGAAAATAAAATACATAACGTAAGTGATGGAATTTTTTAAATTCTAAACCCCTAATCCCTTTCAGACATTTGTTAATTCATTCATCACTCAATTTCCAACAACTTTCATTGTTTGAAGCGTTTCCATCCGATATATGTAACAAAAGTTATGACCATTTGAAGTTTTTCACCACCAAATATTAACAACTTTGAATCTATAACCAATATCTTAGATCTGAAAACTTTACATTTAAATACAACCTAATAAAAGTTACTACAAAAATATTTGAGTCAAGAATAATTTTTTAGCTATTTCAGTGAATTTTACAAAATCAAAATTAAACTAAAAACACAAAAATGCAATCTTTAGAACAAACAACAATGGATAGTGAATAAAACACCAACCTTAATGCAAAATAAAATTGGGGAGAATGAAAGTTTCAACCCAAGCTAGCACCACAACGACAAGATGAAGTGAAATGAATTGAAAAATTTGCTCCTACAAGTTTGACATTGTTGTTGCACTTTGGTGAGAGGTTTAGCGTAACAAAGAAAGAGAAAGGTGAGGACACTCACGTTCTTTCTATTAGAGTTTGTATGAACAAAACACATTTCTTTATTTGTTGATCAAATCATTATACAATGTATAGGAAATTAGTTTATATAAAGGAAAGTTTGAGAAAGAAAAGAGAGCAAACTAATTCTAACAGAAGAAAACAAAAAATAAATGTTCAAGAAAGCAACAATTATACAACAATATCAACTAATTATTATTTTATCTAATATCCCGTCTCAAGGTGAGTTGTGAATGTTAATGAGACCTATCTTGAACATGTTAGCAGTAAAAAGTGCATGATATAAATCTTTTGTAAATATATAAGCAATTTAAAAGGAATATGTGATAAAAGAATGAGCTCATAAAGAATCTTTCTACGTATGAAATGAATATCTACTCCTATATGTTCGGTTCTGTTATGAAAGGAAGGATTATTAGCTAATTGAATTGTTGATTGGTTGTCATAGAAAATATAAACAAGTAGAGGAATAATGAGATGAAGATAATCAACAACATATTTTAGCCGTTGCAATTTGCAAACACATATTAAACATGATGGGACAACACAAGTATATTTAAATACCTTATACCCTAGCATTTAAACACATCATAGAAGAACATTTACTCGTCTTTAAAGCTCACAATCTTCCATTGCAACAAACCCGCAATTCCAACTAACACGCTCCCAAGGACAATGAAGAGTTTCACTTTCAATATTTGTTGACTCTTCAAAACCCAGTTTGGCTAATTGAAGCTTTATGAGTAAACCCCATTTTATTAAATACCTCTTAAAAAACAAAACTCCACATCATCAAATTCATATTACACCACAAAATTCAAAAACTATTACATATGCATGCCTTGTCAATGTTTTGTTAAGGACGTGGTTAATGATTAAGGCTTGATTATATCATTTTTTTTTTCAAAATAGGAACAAAATTGAGACCATAAAAATAAAGAGACCAAATTTAGATTTTCTTAAAAGAATGGGGACGAAAGGTATAATTTAACCTACAAAATATTTGAAATTGTTTATTGAGAAAGAGGCAATTAGACCCTAGATACCCACATGAATATATTAAAGAAAATTTCACTTCTATTATTATTGATAAGAAATGACAAGTGTTTCTATTTTGTAAAATGACATACATCACAAGGTTGTAAAAAATCAAAGACAATGTTAGTGTATTTGGAAGCTAAAAATTGCAACACATTGTTCAAAGTATGACCTAATCTAATATGCCATAGCATAGACATATTATATGTGACTATGGCATAATGTAGTGTGTTAGTAACATTTAGAGAATATGATCCACATGAACTTAAGTCACTGGAATCTTGTTGAAAAAAATAGGTCATTCCATTTCTTAGTTGCACCAATCATCCAAAATATTGATTTATGCATAATTAAACAAGTTTCATAAAAAAAAATCATGCAATCAATTATGAACATTAATTTGGGAATTGAAATAAGGTTAGCGACTTGGTACATATAAAACATCAACCTGAGTTAATTTTTCAAGGTTAATATCGCTAGAGAATTGAGCAATGACAATGGTATTATTAGGTAACTTTATTTGAACATGTGATATGGGTTTTAGAGAAGAAAATCAAGATTTGGAGGGAGAAATGTGATTTGTCGCATCATTGTCCAAAATCTAGGGAAAAAATGGGAGAAACATCACCTATAGTATTACGAAGGGAACTTTGAGTATGATTGGTAGAAGACGATCCAAGTTTGGATTGCTGAAGAAGAGCTAAAATGATCTGATAAAGTTCCTTTGAGAAATTGAATTGGTTGCATGGAGAGCCTTTAACCATTTGAGATTGTTATGAGGCTATAGTAAAGTCTACTTCAGCCATACTAGTAAGGATTTGGGACCAGAGAAAGAGGCATGACCAAATTTTCTATACCTTACAAGGAAACCAATTTGCCAGTAACAGGTTGCAATTGTATGGTTTGTCTTTTTGCAATTCTCACAATATTTTATGTTCTGATTGTTTGATTTTCTAGAATTGTTATTTTTAACTACTCCATTCAAATTCTTGAAACCGTGGGATTTGACATATTCATCCAATTGCATAGAGAAAACAACTAATTTTTAAGAAGGGAGAATTCAAGAATTACATATAAATTCTCTTTCATGTTGAAGAATCATAGAGAATGTCTTGAGGATGGAGGGCATGGGATCCATGATCATTATTTGAGATCGTACTTGGGAGTAGTTGTCATTTAAACCACAAAGAAACCAAATGACACAATCTCTCTTTCTTTTTGTACTTTCGAAAGAAGACCACAAGAACAAGATGCAAAGCATTTATAAACAAGAACATGTCCTTATAGTTCAATTTCTTTCCACATAGTTTTTAATCATGTGTAATAATCATAAATGGTTTAATCACACCATACTTACACTTCTAGATTTGATTTTGAAAATCAATGTAAAACTAATTGGAATGTGAGAACTTTTCTTCCAAATATTTCCATATTTTAGAAGCTTTTCCATCCACACAACTGATTGTCTGATGGAGGAGCTTATGGAGAGCATCAACCAATACATCATCATGTGATTACATCTACGCCATGTGTTATGAAGGGGATTTGTGATTAGTGAACATAAGAGGTTTTTAGTGATAAATTGTTCTTTGTTTTTTGTTTCTAGGACAATCATCATCTCTCACCTCCATTGGTAAAAATTATTTTTAGTCAATAGAGGAGAGACGAGAACAATCACAAAATTCTAAAATTTAAAAAAATAAATTGACGTCAAATCCCTCCATGATAGACATCAATTTCCAATTTGACATAATTCTTAGGATTGTCTAAAGTTATTTAATATTTATTAGTCTTATGATCTATATTAATTTAAAGATTGATGTATATTTTGAAAGGACCTAACTTTAATTTCAACAAAATATTTACAAAAATGTCACTTTACATTTTTAATGTTGAATTTTACAATATGTTACACGCATCTAAGTCATTTTTGTGCTATTGAATTTGTCTAAAATTTTGTTTTATAATGTGTAGGTTTATATTTCAATAATATTATAATTTATCATTTTTTTTATTAACGTGTTTAATAATTAAGAAAAAAAATAAGTGTGCGATTTTATTAAATTATAAAAATTGAATATAAAAAAATATCAACAGAAAAAAAATATTTATATTGATTTACCTAGGTTGACGCGTTAGGTGCAAAAGATTTTTTTGAAAGACCTGTATCTGAATCTTTTAACCAAATTAAAGTTTATAAAAGTCAATAAGTGCTTGCTCTTTAGAAAAATTTGGCTTCATATAGATCAGGTCCAGGTCATCTTTTTATCAGGTAACCTCTCACTTTTTCTATTCCTAATGCTGATAAAAAGTTACCAGAAGCTTGTAAAATAATGATAAATTTTTATATATTTCTTTTATTTTATCACAGATTTTCTCAACCTCTATTCATAATATAATCACGGAAGATCTGCACTTGTATTATTTCAAAATACATTTATTTTTATATAAAATATTATTTAAGAAAAATAAAAAAAAAAACTATAAAATTGTTGGTTGTTCTGTTTATTTTAATTTAAAGTTAAGATTAATAACTGTTACTATAAAAAAATAAATAAATCTGAAAAAAGATAGAAGGAAGGAAATGTGGAATAGTGGTGATTAGATTATAGTATTTGGGTGTAGAAAAAAATTGGGAGCTACCCACGTTGGGTTCCTGCAACTTCCAGTTTGAACGCAAAGCAAAGACTTGGTGAAGTGGTGATGTATGCGAAATGCAATGCCACTTTCCCTCACTTTTACGTTTTCATCCTTCCCCTCTCTTTTTTCGTTTGATTTTCCATTTCCTTTCTTTATTTTCTTTCTCCCTTCTTCTCATTCTCTTCTCAAATCCTACTGTTATCCCTATTTTTTTCATTGATGTCACTGTAAGTACCTCTCTATCTTCAATTCCTTCTTTTTCTCATCTCATTTTAATTCATTTCCTCTTCCTTTTCTCACTTCAATTTCGAAGGGCATCCTTTCGTTATTGGGTCTGTTGGAGAAGTGACAAATTAGGTGAAAGGGCTGCTGAGACCTGCTTCAAATTGCTTCTTGAAAACTCTTGTTTTATTTTTATTTTGTAAAATTAGTTTCGAATATTGTTGTTCTCCCTGAATTTCATCCGCGGAAAGTGAATTCTGATAAATGTTTAGGTTTGAGTGTTTCTTTTGGTTGGATCTGCTTTTTCTGGTTTATTGAATGATGTGATGATTAGGAATTTCTATAGTTTGTATCACCTGCTTCTGATGGCCACTGTGTAGAAGATTTTACGAGTTTTATTGTTAGCAAGCTGTATACTGTACTGTGTTCTTCATTTAAAGTCCTGGAGGGTGTTTAAAGTGCATTTCTCTCATGTTCATTTTTGTGACTTGCGAGTGGTGGATTATTGTCTGCTTACACCGCTTTTCTGTCTCTCTTTAATTTTCATTGAATGGGGTTATTTGATGCTAGCCTTTTTATTTTGAGAACTCAAATTTCTTCATGGTAATTTGGTTTTCCTTGCAGATATTGAATTTTGCTAGATATGGGTGCATTTTTTAGTGTGGCGAGTACAAAATCTGACAAGAGGGAACGGGATGGAGTCTCTCCAAATGAGGCATGTAAGAGGCAAAGAATGTCTCCTACTGTTGATGAAGAGAGTCCAAGGCTCATTCCTAATCTCCCTGATGAGTTATCACTTCAGATCATTGCTAGACTTCCTAGAATTTGTTACTTAAATGTAAGGATGGTATCAAAGAAGTGGAAGTCAACTATCATGAGTTTAGAACTGTATAAATTGAGGAAAGAACTTGGGACAACTGAAGAATGGCTCTATCTATTGATTAAGGTTGGAGAAAATAATCTTGTATGGCATGCTCTGGATCCTCGTTCTAAGATATGGCAGAGAGTGCCCAACATGCCCAATTTTGCCGATGAAGAAGAACCTAGAAAAGGTTCTTCTAGGCTTTGGATGTGGAACATGGTGGAGGGTATCAGAATTGCTGAAGTTATTAGAGGCTTTCTTGGACGGAAGGATGCATTTGATGAAATGCCCTATTGTGGTTGTGCAATTGGAGCTGTTGATGGGTGTCTCTATGTTCTTGGTGGATTTTCTAAGGCTTCAACTATGAGATGTGTGTGGCGATTTGATCCGATACAAAGTACATGGAGCAAGGTGACTCCTATGTCCACGGGTCGGGCGTACAGTAAGACAGGCATCTTAAATAACAAGCTTTATGTTGTTGGAGGGGTTAGTCAAGGTCACGCTGGATTGGTTCCTCTCCAATCTGCTGAAGTTTTTGATCCCTCTACAGATACATGGTCACATGTACCCAGTATGCCATTCTCTAGAGCTCAAGTCCTTCCCAGTGCTTTTTTGACTGACATGTTAAAGCCTATTGCCACAGGGTTGACCTCATACATGGGAAGGTTGTGTGTTCCACAGAGTCTGTATTCATGGCCCTTTTTTGTTGATGTTGGGGGAGAAATCTATGATCCTGACACTAACTCATGGATAGAAATGCCTGCTGGAATGGGTGAAGGGTGGCCTGCACGGCAGGCAGGAACCAAATTGAGTGTAGTAGTGGACGATGAATTATATGCTTTTGATCCTTCTAATGCTATGGATAGTGGAAGGATCAAGGTTTATGACCGAGGTGAAGATGCTTGGAAAGTAGTTATTGGAAAAGTTCCCATATATGATTCTGCTGATTCAGAGTCTCCATATCTACTTGCTGGTTTCCACGGGAAGCTCCATGTTATCACAAAAGATGCCAATCATGATATTGCTGTTCTGCAGGCAGGCCTGCGGAATAATTTGGGTTATTCACCATCACTCTCAACTCTGTCACAAAGTACATTGCATGAATCTCCAGAACTGGCTTCTGAATCAGATGCAGCAGTTGTTTGGAGGGTAGTTGCCTGCAGGGATTTTGGGCAGGCTGAACTAGTCAGTTGCCAAGTCATTGACATATAGATGAAAAATCAAGCAATGACTGTGACAAGCAGTGAATGTATCTGTTTGTTGGCAGTTACACGAGTTAGTCTTATGGAAATTGAATTGTGTCCATTTTGTATCATAAGTCAGGTGTCAACAAAACAGCGAGTGCTGTGATAGTTGCAATAGGTATATAGTGCCGCACCTATTTATCTTTTCACACGGGTAAATAAGTGCCATAGGAATTGTCAATTTCGTTGTTGATATGCTCTACTATAATATCACACCAGGTCATTATTATGTCATTAGATTGCAACATATAATCCGTCCAATTATGGCGCAGAAAATGTTTCTGGCTCTGGTTTAAGGAATTAAAAAGTAAAAATACTGTTTTTTTTTAATCGAAAATGTAATATCTAATGTTAATGATACACTTCCGTTGTTATTTTTTTATGTTTTATTCATTTTCAAATTATCTTCCACAAAAAGTATTTTGTTTTAAATTGTGTTATTTTATAAATGAAAATATTGTTTATTTAAAAAATCTTATTGGTTAATATTTTATCAAAATATTGAATTAATTAACAATTACAGTTTCTTTAATAAGGATATTTTAGTTAAAGGGGATTATTTTTTTATTTTATATATGAAGGTTTTATAATTTGGGTGAAGTTAAACTATCCGAAGACAATTCAATACTTGAACGTGAAATAATAATAATAATAATAATAATAATAATAATAATAATAATAATAATAGTAATAATAATAATAATAATAATAATAATAATGGATTTACGTGAGTGTGTCAGCCCCAATTATTATGCTTCTGGGCCTGGTTGGTTGCTTCAGCCTCACCTTTCAGATTCTTTCCCAGACATTTACTTGGGCCGGCCCGCATCTGCTCCAACAAGGCCCATGACCCCTTCTAGACGTTTATGTGGACAATTTCTTCTGGAGCTGCTACATTTGTTGAAAAACCATGCGAAGCTACGAATCGCAGTTTGACATTTGTTTAGAAATTATGCAGATCTTTACATTAAATGGGAACATGACTATTTCTTTACTGGTAAAACTGTTGAAATTTATTTACTGTTTTATATCTTTAATTATATTCAAAGGCTTTCACTTAAACAAATGTACTCAACCACCTAAAAGACCAAAAAAATCAATAGCACAAAAGCTTTTACTGCCGAAAATACAGAAGCAACATATTTTCGACTAAGAGTATCTGCTAATACATCAGACATATACATAGTTTCTTAAATACAATATGCATACTGCATCAATTATATATATATCGCTATATAATATATACCCTTTATATTACTTTCTTAAGCATCCAACGAAAAATGACTCAATTATTTTACATATTTTAGACTAATTTTTCTTAGGAGATCGATATTTTGAAATCAATATTCTTTAAAGGGTGTTGCTCCCTCCATCATCCCAAGTGTTTCTGCAACTTCTCATTATTTTCTTTTATTCCAAAAATACTCTATACTTCCCCACTATTTTCTTTTATTCCAAAAGTACCCTACCACTCTCCATTATCTTCAACAATCTTTCTCTTTTTCTGTCTGCATTAATGGAGCATTCATATGACTCAGATTTAAACTTAAATATAAAATTCAGAGGAAACTTCAATATTAGTGCTTGTACCACTTTCATTTTATAAACTAAAAATAGATGCAAATACAAAAAATAATAAACATACACAATATTAATAGTAAATAAATATTATTTTGTTATTATTATATATTATAACTTTATAATGACTAAAGAACTAAATAAATTCCAATCTTTAAAAATAACTTTTCTTTTATATTTTAAGTATTTAATAAATTTTGATATTATTTATCTACTAAATTAAATCACTTATTCAAGTTATTTGAGTCACAATGTCGGTAAGTTAAAACATAATATATTGTTAAAAATTATAGATATTAAATGTGAAAAAAACACACATATATATAAAACATTTTTATAGAAATTAGAACAAAATTTTACCATTTATAAGTAAAATTTGAAGAAAAAAATATATTGAACAGTGAAAATAAGACTAAATCAAACTTATTTAAAGGAAAGTGTAAATAAAATTTTGCAATATATCAGAAGTTTAAATCTGAACCATGTGAATGGTCCATTAATGTGGAGAGAGAAAGATGGTTGAATATAGTGAAGAGGTGTAGAGTATTTTTGGAATAAAAGAAAATAGTGGGAAGTGGTAGAAGATTTTTGAATAAAAGAACAAGTGGTGAGATTTTGAGATTTTGGGGTGATTAGAGGATACAACATCCTAAAATGATTATTTTACCCTAGTGTTTGAAGGGATTTAAAGACCCTAAAAAGCATGATACGGGAATTGGGCCCTAGCGACTACTATTAGTCCAAATTCAGGAGGAAGACACGTGCAACATGGAACAAAACCATAGCCACAAGTCCACCCCCTTAGATTTTTTTTCGAGGGTTAGTTGATTACCAAAAAAGTGAGCCAAATTAATTTAATTTATTATTTTATGGATTAAATATAATAAAAGGTCGTGCGCTAAAATTTATGGGAGTTTTATATTATTATCTAATAGATATTGTTATCTAACACCTAAATCTAACTTATTTCTCCCATTATAAACTATTTTTAAAAACATTTTACCGGACAATAAGGCTTTTAAATGTCAATGAA
Organism: Vigna umbellata; assembly: GCF_018835915.1. The sequence goes on from NW_025908079.1 coordinate 16,763, forward strand.
GGTATAATTGGTCTAAATAGGTCTTTAATTTACAACTTTCTTATATATATACTACATGTATTCTATCATTATCTAATATATGTATTGGGTGTATATTATAAATTATTATGTATCTATAATATAAAATAATAAATTATGACTAACACAAAAAAACTTATAACTAATGTTATTTTAGACACTTTTTTTTGAGTTAAAAGTTCAACGTTATAGTGGGAAACATAAATTTATTGTCTCTAAGCATATGTCAATTAAGGTTGATTGTATTTATAAGATATGTTAATTAATATATTGTAGGAACAACATTTAATAATTTGTGAGTTTTTTTGTTTTTCTTTTTAATTTTTTTTTCAATGTTTTCTTTTTTACTGAAATCATAAAAAATTAAATATAAAATATAAGAATACACTACAAAAATTTTCAAAATTTTCTAAATAGTATGGGTATCTCAAATAAATGGTAAAGTGTAGAGAAATCAGTAAAAAATACTAAGAAAATAAAATACATAAGGTAAGTGATGAAATTTTTTAAATTCTAAATCCTAATCCCTTGCAAACATTTGTTAATTCATTTCAATTTCCAATAACTTTCATTTTTGAAGCGTTTCCATCTGATATATGTAACAAAAGTTATGACCATTTGAAGTTTTTCACCACCAAATATTAACAACTTTGAATCTATAACCAATATCTTAGATCTGAACACTTTACATTTAAATACAACCTAATAGAAGTTACTACAAAAATATTTGAGTCAAGAATAATTTTTTAGTTATTTCAGTGAATTTTACAAAATCAAGATTAAACTAAAAACACAAAAATGCAATCTTTAGAACAAACAACAATGAATAGTGAATAAAACACCAACCTTAATGCAAAATAAAATTGAGGAGAATGAAAGTTTCAACCCAAGCTAGCACCACAACGACAAGATGAAGTGAAATGGATTGAAAAATTTGGTCCTACAAGTTTGACATTGTTGCTGCACTTTGGTGGGAGGTTTAGCGTAACAGAGAAAGAGAAAGGTGAGGGCACTCACGTTGTTTCTATTATTAGAGTTTGTATGAACAAAACACATTTCTTTATTCGTTGATCAAATCATTATATAATGTATAGGAAATTAGTTTATATAAAGCAAAGTTTGAGAAATAAAAGAGAGCAAACTAATTCTAACATAAGAAAACGAAAAATAAATGTTCAAGAAAGCAACAATTATACAACAATATCAACTAATTATTATTTTATCTAATATCCCATCTCAAGGTGAGTTGTGGATGTTAATGAGACCCATCTTGAACATGTTAGCAGTGAAAGGTGCATGATATAAATCTTTTGTAAACATATAAGCAAGTTAGTGTTTAAAAGGAATACGTGATAAAAGAATGAACTCATAAAGAATCTTTCTACGTATGAAATGAATATCTACTCCTATATGCTTGGTTCTGTCATGAAAGGAAGGATTCTTAGCTAATTGAATTGTTGATTGGTTGTCATAGAAAATACAAACAAGTAGAGGAATAATGAGATGAAGGTAATCAACAACATATTTTAGCATTGCAATTTGCAAACACATTAAACATGATGGGACAACACAAGCATATTAAATACCTTATACCCTAGCATTTAAACACATCATAGAAGAACATTTACTCGTCTTTAATGCTCATAATCTTCCATTGCAACAAACCCGCAATTCCAACTAACACGCTCCCAAGGACAATGAAGAGTTTCACTTTCAATATTTGTTAACTCTTCAAAACCCAGTTTCACTAATTGAAGCTTTATGAGTAAACCCCATTTTATTAAATACCTCCCTTTAGTTTTTAAAAAACAAAACTCCACATCATCAAATTCATATTACACCACAAAATTCAAAAACTATTACATATGCATGCCTTGTCAATGTTTTGTTAACAATAATTGACGTGGTTAATGATTAAGGCTTGATTACATCATTTTTTTTTCAAAACAGGAACAAAATTGAGACGCATAAAAATAAAGAGACCAAATTTAGATTTTCTTAAAGAATGGGGGACGAAAGGTATATATAATTTAACCTACAAAATATTTGAAAATTGTTTATTGAGAAGAGGCAATTAGACCCTAGATACCCACATGAATATATTAAAGAAAATTTCACTTCTATTATTATTGATAAGAAATGACAAGTGTTTCTATTTTGTAAAATGACATACATCACAAGGTTGTAAAAAATCAAAGACAATGTTAGTGTATTTGGAAGCTAAAAATTGCAACACATTGTTCAAAGTATGACCTAATCTAAGTATGCCAGCATATAGAATAGTATATGTGACTATGGCAGAATGTAGTGTGTTAGTAACATTTAAGAGAATATGATCCAAATGAACTTAAGTCATGGAATTTGTTGAAAAAACAATAAGGTAATTCCATTCTTAGTTGCACCAATCATCCAAAATATTGATTATGCATAATTAAACAAGAGTTCATAAAAAAAAATCATGCAATCAATTATGAACATAATTTGGGAATTGAAATAAGGTTAGCGACTTGGTACATATAAAGCATCAACCTGAGTTAATTTTTCAAGGGTAATATCGCTAGAGAATTGAGCAATGACAATGGTATTATTAGGTAACTTTATTTGAACATGTGATATGGGTTTTAGAGAAGAAAAACAAGATTTGGAGGGGAAAATGTGATTTGTAGCATCATTGTCCAAAATCTAGGAAAAAAATGGGAGAAACATCACCTATAGCATTACGAAGGGAACTTTGAGTATGATTGGTAGAAGACGTCCAAGTTTGGATTGCTGAAGAAGAGCTAAAATGATCTGATAATGTTCCTTTGAGAAATTGAATGGGTTGCATGGAGAGCCTTTAACCATTTGATATTGTTATGAGGCTATAGTAAAGTCTACTTCAGCCAGACTAGTAAGAATTTGGGACCAGAGAAAGAGACACGACCAAATTTTCTATACCTTACAAAGGAAACCAATTTGCCAGTAATAGGTTTCAATGTATGGTTTGTCTTTTGCAATTTCACAATATTTTATGTTATGATTGTTTGATTTTCTAGAATTGTTATTTTTACTACTCCATTCAAATTCTTGAAACCGTGGGATTTGACATATTCATCCAATTGCATAGAGAAAACAACTAATTTTTAAGAAGGGAGAATTCAAGAATTACCTGTAAATTCTCTTTCATGTTGAAGAATCATAGAAATGTCTGAGGATGGAGGGCAGGGATCCATGATCATTTTTGAGGATCGTACTTGGGAGTAGTTGTCATTTAAACCACAAAGAAACCAAATGACACAATCTCTCTTTCTTTTTGTACTTTCGAAAGAAGACCACAAGAACAAGATGCAAAGCATTTATAAACAAGAACATGTCCTTATAGTTCAATTTCTTTCCACATAGTTTTTAATCATGTGTAATAATCATAAATGGTTTAATCACACCATACTTACACTTCTAGATTTGATTTTGAAAATCAATGTAAAACTAATTGGAATGTGAGAACTTTTCTTCCAAATATTTCCATATTTTAGAAGCTTTTCCATCCACACAACTGATTGTCTGATGGAGGAGCTTATGGAGAGCATCAACCAATACATCATCATGTGATTACATCTACGCCATGTGTTATGAAGGGGATTTGTGATTAGTGAACATAAGAGGTTTTTAGTGATAAATTGTTCTTTGTTTTTTGTTTCTAGGACAATCATCATCTCTCACCTCCATTGGTAAAAATTATTTTTAGTCAATAGAGGAGAGACGAGAACAATCACAAAATTCTAAAATTTAAAAAAATAAATTGACGTCAAATCCCTCCATGATAGACATCAATTTCCAATTTGACATAATTCTTAGGATTGTCTAAAGTTATTTAATATTTATTAGTCTTATGATCTATATTAATTTAAAGATTGATGTATATTTTGAAAGGACCTAACTTTAATTTCAACAAAATATTTACAAAAATGTCACTTTACATTTTTAATGTTGAATTTTACAATATGTTACACGCAAACTAAGTCATTTTGTGCTATTTTGAAGTTGTCTTAAAATTTTGTTGTATAATGTGTAGGTTTATGTTCAATAATATTAGTAATTTATCATTTTTTTTATTAACGTGTTTAATAATTAAGAAAAAAAAATAAGTGTGCGATTTATTAAATTATAAAAGTAATTAAAAAATTATCAACAGAAAAAAAATTATTATATGATTTACCTAGGTTGGGACGCGCGCGTTGGGTGCAAAAGATTTTTTTGAAAGACCTGTATCTGAATCTTTTAACCAAATTAAAGTTTATTAAAAGTCAAAAAGTGCTTGGGGGGGTGGTGGTGGGGGGGGGTAGGGGGGGTGGGGTGGGGGGGTGAATGGGGGGGTGGGTTGGGGGGGGGGGGGGTTGGGGTGGGGGGTGGGGTGGGTGGGCCGGGTGGGGGGGGGGGTGTGCGGGTGGGGGGGGGGCGTGGTGGTGGTGGCGTGGGGGGCGGGGAGGGGGGGGGGGGGGGGGAGGGTGGGGGGGGTCGGGGGGTGGGGGGGGGCGGGGGAGTGGGGGGGGGGGGGGGAGGGGCGGGGGGGGGGTGGGGGGTTGGTGGGGGGGAGGTGGGGTTGGGCGGTGCTGAGTGGTGTAACGGGGGGGGGGGGGGTGTTGGGGGGTAGGGGGGGGGGGATTGGTGGGGGCGGGGAGGGAGGGAGGGGGGGGGGGTGGGGGGGGGGGGAGGGGTGGGAGGGGGGGGGGGATGCGGGGGGGGGGGGGGTGTGAGGGTAGGGGGGGTGCGGTGGGGGGGGGGAGGGAGTAGGAGGGGCGGGTGGGGTGGGTAGGTTGGGGGGTGGGAGAGGGTGGGGGGGGGGGGGGGTTGGGGGTGGAGGGGGGGATGGGGGAGGTTGAGGGGGGGGGTGTGGTGGAGGGGTGGAAGGTGTTGAGGGAGTTGCGGGGGGTGGAGGGTGGGGGGAGGGGGGGGTGGGGGGAGGGGAGGGGGGGTGGGGTGGGGGTTTGAGGGGGGGAGCGGTGGGCGAGGGGGCGGGTGAGGGGGGGGGGCGGCGGGGGGTGGGGGGGGAGGGGGAGGGGGTGGGGGCGGGGGCGGGATGGGGGGGGGTGGGGGTGGGGGGAGGGGGGGGGGGGGGGGGGGGGGGGGGGGGGTGGGGGGGGGGGGAGGTGAGGGGGGGGGGGGGGCGGGGGGGGGTGGGGTGGGGGGGGTGTGGGGGGGGGGGTTGTGGTGGGAGGGGGGGGGGGGGGGGTTTGGGCGGGGGGGGGGGTGGGGGGGGGTGGGTCTGGGGGTGGGAGGGGGGGGGGGGGGGGGTTTGGCGGAGGGGGGTGGGGGGGTGGGGCGAGGGGGGGGGGGGGTGGGGGGGGGGGGTGGGGGGGTGTGGTGTGGGGGGTGGGGTGGGTGGGGGGTGGGTTGGGTGGTAGGGGGGGGGTGGGGGGGAGGGGGTGGTGGGGGGGTGGGTGGGGGGGTGTGGGGGTGGGGTGGGGAGGATGGCCGGGGGGGGGGGGGGTGGTGGGGGTTGGGGGGCGGGGTGGGGTGGGGGGTGGGGTAGGTGGGGGGTGTGGCGTGGGGGTGTGGGGGGGTGGGGGGTGGGGGGAGTGGGGGGGGGGTGGGGGGGTGTTGGGGGGTTGGGGGGGGGGGGGTTGGTGGTGGGGGGGCGGGGGGCTGGTGGTTGTGGCGGGGGGGTGGGGGGTGTGGGGGGTGGGGGGGGGGGGTTGGTTGGGGGGGGGTGGGTGGGGGGGGGGGGTTGTGGTGGTGGTGTTTTGGGTGGGGCCTGTAGAAAATTTGTGGCTTCATATAGATCAGGTCCAGGTCTTTTTATCAGGTAACCTCTCACTTTTTCTATTCCTAATGCTGATAAAAAGTTACCAGAAGCTTGTAAAATAATGATAAATTTTAATATATTTCTTTTATTTATCACAGATTTTTCTCAACCTCTATTCATAATATAATCACCGAAGATCTGCACTTGTATTATTCCAAAATACATTTATTTTTATATAAAATATTATTTAAGAAAAATAAAAAAAAAAAACTATTAAAATTGTTGGTTGTTCTGTTATTTTAATTTAAAGTTAAGATTAATAACTGTTACTATAAAAAAATAAATAAATCTGAAAAAAGATAGAAGGAAGGAAATGTGGAATAGTGGTGATTAGATTATAGTATTTGGGTGTAGAAAAAAATTGGGAGCTACCCACGTTGGGTTCCTGCAACTTCCAGTTTGAACGCAAAGCAAAGACTTGGTGAAGTGGTGATGTATGCGAAATGCAATGCCACTTTCCCTCACTTTTACGTTTTCATCCTTCCCCTCTCTTTTTTCGTTTGATTTTCCATTTCCTTTCTTTATTTTCTTTCTCCCTTCTTCTCATTCTCTTCTCAAATCCTACTGTTATCCCTATTTTTTTCATTGATGTCACTGTAAGTACCTCTCTATCTTCAATTCCTTCTTTTTCTCATCTCATTTTAATTCATTTCCTCTTCCTTTTCTCACTTCAATTTCGAAGGGCATCCTTTCGTTATTGGGTCTGTTGGAGAAGTGACAAATTAGGTGAAAGGGCTGCTGAGACCTGCTTCAAATTGCTTCTTGAAAACTCTTGTTTTATTTTTATTTTGTAAAATTAGTTTCGAATATTGTTGTTCTCCCTGAATTTCATCCGCGGAAAGTGAATTCTGATAAATGTTTAGGTTTGAGTGTTTCTTTTGGTTGGATCTGCTTTTTCTGGTTTATTGAATGATGTGATGATTAGGAATTTCTATAGTTTGTATCACCTGCTTCTGATGGCCACTGTGTAGAAGATTTTACGAGTTTTATTGTTAGCAAGCTGTATACTGTACTGTGTTCTTCATTTAAAGTCCTGGAGGGTGTTTAAAGTGCATTTCTCTCATGTTCATTTTTGTGACTTGCGAGTGGTGGATTATTGTCTGCTTACACCGCTTTTCTGTCTCTCTTTAATTTTCATTGAATGGGGTTATTTGATGCTAGCCTTTTTATTTTGAGAACTCAAATTTCTTCATGGTAATTTGGTTTTCCTTGCAGATATTGAATTTTGCTAGATATGGGTGCATTTTTTAGTGTGGCGAGTACAAAATCTGACAAGAGGGAACGGGATGGAGTCTCTCCAAATGAGGCATGTAAGAGGCAAAGAATGTCTCCTACTGTTGATGAAGAGAGTCCAAGGCTCATTCCTAATCTCCCTGATGAGTTATCACTTCAGATCATTGCTAGACTTCCTAGAATTTGTTACTTAAATGTAAGGATGGTATCAAAGAAGTGGAAGTCAACTATCATGAGTTTAGAACTGTATAAATTGAGGAAAGAACTTGGGACAACTGAAGAATGGCTCTATCTATTGATTAAGGTTGGAGAAAATAATCTTGTATGGCATGCTCTGGATCCTCGTTCTAAGATATGGCAGAGAGTGCCCAACATGCCCAATTTTGCCGATGAAGAAGAACCTAGAAAAGGTTCTTCTAGGCTTTGGATGTGGAACATGGTGGAGGGTATCAGAATTGCTGAAGTTATTAGAGGCTTTCTTGGACGGAAGGATGCATTTGATGAAATGCCCTATTGTGGTTGTGCAATTGGAGCTGTTGATGGGTGTCTCTATGTTCTTGGTGGATTTTCTAAGGCTTCAACTATGAGATGTGTGTGGCGATTTGATCCGATACAAAGTACATGGAGCAAGGTGACTCCTATGTCCACGGGTCGGGCGTACAGTAAGACAGGCATCTTAAATAACAAGCTTTATGTTGTTGGAGGGGTTAGTCAAGGTCACGCTGGATTGGTTCCTCTCCAATCTGCTGAAGTTTTTGATCCCTTCTACAGATACATGGTCACATGTACCCAGTATGCCATTCTCTAGAGCTCAAGTCCTTCCCAGGCTTTTGTGTGACTGACATGTTAAAGCCTATGCCACAGGGTTGACCTCATACATGGGAGGTGTGTGTTCCAACAGAGTCTGTATTCATGGCCCTTTTTTGTTGATGTTGGGGGAGAAATCTATGATCCTGACACTAACTCATGGATAGAAATGCCTGCTGGAATGGGTGAAGGGTGGCCTGCACGGCAGGCAGGAACCAAATTGAGTGTAGTAGTGGACGATGAATTATATGCTTTTGATCCTTCTAATGCTATGGATAGTGGAAGGATCAAGGTTTATGACCGAGGTGAAGATGCTTGGAAAGTAGTTATTGGAAAAGTTCCCATATATGATTCTGCTGATTCAGAGTCTCCATATCTACTTGCTGGTTTCCACGGGAAGCTCCATGTTATCACAAAAGATGCCAATCATGATATTGCTGTTCTGCAGGCAGGCCTGCGGAATAATTTGGGTTATTCACCATCACTCTCAACTCTGTCACAAAGTACATTGCATGAATCTCCAGAACTGGCTTCTGAATCAGATGCAGCAGTTGTTTGGAGGGTAGTTGCCTGCAGGGATTTTGGGCAGGCTGAACTAGTCAGTTGCCAAGTCATTGACATATAGATGAAAAATCAAGCAATGACTGTGACAAGCAGTGAATGTATCTGTTTGTTGGCAGTTACACGAGTTAGTCTTATGGAAATTGAATTGTGTCCATTTTGTATCATAAGTCAGGTGTCAACAAAACAGCTGAGTGCTGTGATAGTTGCAATAGGTATATAGTGCCGCACCTATTTATCTTTTCACACGGGTAAATAAGTGCCATAGGAATTGTCAATTTCGTTGTTGATATGCTCTACTATAATATCACACCAGGTCATTATTATGTCATTAGATTGCAACATATAATCCGTCCAATTATGGCGCAGAAAATGTTTCTGGCTCTGGTTTAAGGAATTAAAAAGTAAAAATACTGTTTTTTTTTAATCGAAAATGTAATATCTAATGTTAATGATACACTTCCGTTGTTATTTTTTTATGTTTTATTTATTTTCAAATTATCTTCCACAAAAAGTATTTTGTTTTAAATTGTGTTATTTTATAAATGAAAATATTGTTTATTTAAAAAATCTTATTGGTTAATATTTTATCAAAATATTGAATTAATTAACAATTACAGTTTCTTTAATAAGGATATTTTAGTTAAAGGGGATTATTTTTTTATTTTATATATGAAGGTTTTATAATTTGGGTGAAGTTAAACTATCCGAAGACAATTCAATACTTGAACGTGAAATAATAATAATAATAATAATAATAATAATAATAATAATAGTAATAATAATAATAATAATAATAATAATAATGGGAAAAGGATAAACTATTCATAATTTTATAATAAATATAAACTTTGACGTAACTTATAACGTCTACTATTTGGAAAAATTATTCATGAAGCTAAATGAATATGTCATAATATTTAAGTCTAACCATCTACATCATAATATATAGCCAGAATTGTATCAATTATCATATTAACAGATTATTTAATTAAAAAATAGCGATATTTATCGATCGATTATATCTAATTTGCTTAGTTTCCAACCGAATTAATTAGTCTACATTAATTCTTTGTAAGGCCACATTAAATTATCTGGTTTAATATCTGGTTAACATGTTTTAGAAAAGGATAGATAACTAAAATGTGATTAATATAAAAAAAATGGTAAAAGTACATATTGGATGAAGTTGTGGGACATAGATGGAAGGGTTAAATATATTTTTAGTCCCTAAACTATTGGCTGTTTCTGGTTTTCGTCCCTCTTTCAAAGTAAGGTAAAATTTGGTCCTCATTCTTTTCGAAAACGTTCGTTTTAGTCCTCGAAAACTAACACCGTTTAAAAATTTGGTCCTCATCTAGCAACAAAATGAGGATTAAAATCAAAGTTCCGAGGACTAAAACGAACGTTTCGAAAAGAATGAGGACCAAATTTTACCTTACACGAAAACCAGAAACAACCAATAGTTTAGAGACTAAAAACATATTTAACCCTAGATATAAATGCATAGCTTTATTAAATTTTAGGGCTCCCCTTTTAAAAATTACAAAAATTAAAATTAAAAGAAAGAAAGGGTTTTATTTATTGTGTTGTGTACCAACCGGTATGATGATTAGAGATATTTTTTTATGGAAGGGACAAAAGAGACACATCATCACGTCATTCACGGGTTCTTCAATTTTTTCATGGAAAATGTTCCATCCACACCAATGCATATCACGCGTTTTATCATACTTGCTAAATAAAACGTTTTTAATTCTCGAACTCCACAAAATAAATGTTCCATATTTAATTTACTTTTAAAAAAATAAAATGATTAAAACTAAGGTTTAATTATTTAATTTGATGACAAGTTAAAGATTGAAATGAAATTAACATCGAAAAAAATGTAATTGTTCTTATGAATTTTATTTCTCTCGAGTGTATAAACATTCTCTTTTTACCAAATGTCTTCGTAAAGAGTAAAGAGAAAATTTACAAAATATGATAAGAAAAGAGTAATAACAAAAAAAGTGTATCTAATATATGTTTGTTAAAAAAAAGATATTTTTATACAGTATTCTTTTATTTTATTTTTTTGTCATCTTAATTGCGAAAATAATATTTTATGATTTTCTTTTACCCATGATTAAAATCCAGATCTTAGCTTTTGTAGTTAGTTTTTTTTTTACCATAAACAATGCAAAATCAATTACAATGATTAATTTCATGTTTTTTTTTTCTCTCTATACATAATTTTGTTCAGTTTAAATTTTAAGTACGGATGGTAAATACTAAAAGAAAGGGAGATATTTGTTGTAGTTTTCAATATAAGGTTGTCATATAACACTTGGGTCAAACGGACGTTTGCATGAGTCACTACCCATCCATATTTTTGTGTACAGTGCTCTTTTTATTGTGCCAAATGTGATGTTGGAGAACTATTTATGTATATCACCTTCGTGCTTAAACTAGTTCTTTTTAATTAACCAAACAATCAACATTTGGTTTAAGCAACTTTTAATTACAAACACATATAGTTCAGCTGGAGAAAATAAACGAGTTTTCACAAAATTGCTTTAAATAGAAGTAATCTTGTTCCTGTACAGAAGAAACAATTGCAGCATTCAAGGCTATGGTAAAAGATGTTACAGGGATATATACTTCGATTCTTAACACAAATTATTTTATTTACACAGTATTATCTGCTGCTTAACTTTGGAAATGATGTAAACACCATACCAACCCTTCAAAAATATAAGCTCTTGCTATGGCTGATGGGCCCCCTTATATAGCATAATCTATCTATATATATATAATTAACAGAAGGGAGGATATGGTGAGGCCACGAATATCTTGAGCATGAATTATTATTAGCCTGTGCAAGGGGTAAAAAATGCTTCCTCACTGGCTACAAGGTTGATGAATTAACTTGAAGCCTTCTTAGATGCACGAGTATTCTTTATAGTCATCATGAGTTTTTGTCTCTCACCTTCAACCTCTGCAAATTGAAGACTTAATTGAGAGTAACGGTCATGCATCTCTTTCAGTTCTGTCTCCACAGCAGAATGTCTTGCCTTTAGTTCTAACATATCTTTAATTAGCTCATTGATATCCCTGAAGCTTCGGAATACTGCTTCCTCATCACCATGATTTTTCAAGAAAGAACTGAAACATAGGACAGAAATGTCTCAATGCTGTTACCAAATACAAAATTGTTTGAAAAGTTTTAAGCTTAAGGATCAATCACAAACTTTTCCAGTGCTTCTAGACAATAAATAGCTACCCCACAACACAAAGAAAACAGTTGACATGAAACAGCTTTAGGTAAATGAGCTAGATTATTAGTTTAAAAAGTTGGATTTTTGTCTGGCACCACCAGCTTCTGAAGAAGAAAAAAGAAACAATAAAATAAATATAACAATTGAACATGTGTAAACTCAAGCAGAAGTAAACAACCAAGACAATTTAGTGTTACTGAGTTTATAGTGTGGCCAAAGTTTTTACTAGTCATCACATTTTAATCAATTGAAGCAAGAGGTGGAATCTTGACGAGAAGTTCCTCCAACACAAGTTTATTACCAAATCTCATAACTGTTGCAAAGGAGAGAGTACCTCTGAAATTGCATGTTTGACTTCTTGGTGCGCAATGCTTCAGCAAGCTCTATCTCTAAAGCAAGCACTCTTTCCAATGCATTACCGCTGACTGAGAATTTATCGAATACAGGAAATATGTTTCCTAATTCTTGATTGGCCTGAGCAAGGTACAAAGTTAATATCTAGACAGAGGAATGGTTCATAACTGTCAATGAAGAAGAATCTTTTACCTCATGTAGTTGAATCAGTTCTCTTTGCAGACCTGGAAAACTTGGCTCATCATGACTATGACCATCTACTGAAGGAAGCATATTCTCATTTTTCATCCTTTCCAGCTGGAATCAGAAGACAACTTAGACATCCGACACAACTAAAAATGTGACAACACAAAAACCAAGAAAATACAAAAGCTATCTATATTCGTGGAAGATATAAGGCAAGGAAAGTACTACTTTAAGTGTAAAGTGTAATGGGAGCTAGAATAGATGAAAAAAGAAGTAATGACCCCTAACTTGTTTGTGCATTTTAAAAATTACCTCCTTACTCAAGTGGTCAATGCTAGATTTCAAACTTTCGGTTGATGCCACATGCTTCATTACTTCTTGTTGCAAGTCCTTTTCACTTCCAAGAGTTTGTCCTCCATTCATAACACTAGATGCAAGAGGATCCTAAAATTATAAAAAAAAAAATTCTTAAGACGTGCTACTTGTCAAAAGAAGGCATACATTGGATATTGCATTAAGAGAAATTACATAATCTTTTCTTCAAAATTAAAGACTTCGATTAAGCTCAAAATTAAATATAGGAAACAAAGATGAGGGAAAGAAAAGAAAACAAAAAAAATAAAGGATACTCGGTTCCAAAAGTTTCCTTTCTATACTGTGCATAATCTTTTAATTCCATACATGCAAATTCATCCTAGTGACAAGGTGATTTCTTCTTTTATGAAATGGTAGCTAAAGAAGTTTAATAAAAATAAATAAATAAATCAGTTACCTCGGGTTGCATGTTGATGAGTAAACTTGCACTCTCTGTCTCATGATTATATATTTGTTGAGGATTCAATGAAGAAGATAATGTACCATTGCCCTTGTTTAGAGAATTTGCATGAGATCTCGTAGTCTCAACCAGCTCCTTCGCCAAATTAAGTTCTACTTCAATTTTGGATTTCTCCAAATTGCATTTCACAAGAGAAGCTTCAAGCTCTTGTTTTTCTTGCTTACAACAATCAAGGCTTATTGCGGAACACTCTTTTTCAGCCTTTAGCAGGTCATACGCATTTAACAAATTACGTTTGTCAGAAAGTACAGCCTGTAACTCAGCCTCCAATTCCAAGATCTTCATCCCCAGCTCTTCGTTAATTTTTATTTGAGAAGCTTCAGACTTTTTTCTATTCTCAGTTTCATCGACTGCATCTTGTAGTTTCCACAGCATTTCTTCGCTATGCTTTTTTGACAAAGACAACTGCTGTCTTAGTTCTTGCAACTTCGATTCATATTGTTCCTTGATAAATGCAATTCTCAAGGACTCCTGCATAGCAACTGGTGGTGCTTCGTGTCCTCTCCTGTCATGAGCATTAAGGCATTCAGCCTCAGCTTTGTCTTTCAGTTCCTTCAGATGAATAGACAAATTCTTAAACTCCTCTGTCTTCAAAACCTGTTCGGCAAGCCTCTTGGTAAGCTCATTACATTGGCTCTGAAGCCTTATCAGTTCATCATCTGATTGTTTTAATGAAGTGCATGCAGTTTCTAGTTCGTCCAATTTGTCCTGGAGAACTATACACTTGAGTTCAGCTTCTTCCTTAGACAAAAAGAGTTCTTCAGCATCTCTACGACAACTTGCCAGCAATTGCTCCAACCTTGCAACCTCAACGACATTCTCTCTTTCATGCACATAAGTATAACTGACCTCTTCTGTCCTATTCTTGTGATCCTTAACCTCTGACACAATTCCACTGTTTTGATCAATTAGTTCTCTATTCTGAGCAGTCAAGACCTCTAACTCAGATTTCAGGAAGTCAAGACTCGTCAACAATCTTGTATTTTCTTCAATGCACGTCAGTTCTCTGTAAAGACAGCGATTCAATTCAGATTCTACATCAAAATTCTTCGTGTGAAGCACATCAAGTTGCCTGCAAGTGGAATGAAGTTTCTCAGTAAGCTCTTCCAAATGATCCTCAAACTGAGCTCTGGTAAAAGTCATAACAATATCTGTAGCTATGCAAAATTCATGCATTTCAGATAACAGAGTTTCCAGAAATGTAATAGAAGAAGATTGTTTTAAAGCGTCTTTAAGATATTTCTCAGATTTCTGTAGAAGATCTGAGATTCTTGAATTTTCAAATTCTAAGTCTGACACCGTTCGTTTGAGATAGACAAGTTCTTTTCTGTTCAGATCAGAATCCTGCAGCTGGCATTGCTTCTCATTCAATTCTATGGTAAGATCTGAAACTGCCTTCTCCAATATTTCTCTGACAGTTTTCTCAGCATGCAAATCATTATGCAGAGAATGCAAATTTTCCTCCAAAAAAGTAAGCTCAGACGAGATCTTGGCAGATTCTTCTGTTTTCTCCAGTAAAGATGACTCCAAATCCTTCTTTCCCTGCAGCTGACTCTTCTTTTCATTCAATTCTGTGTTAAGATCTGAAATTGTTTTCTCTAACTTTTCACGGACAGCTTTCTCAGCATGCAACTCATTATGCAGAGAATTCAAGTTCACCTTCAAAGAATCAAGCTCAGATGATATTGTGGCTGACACTTCTGTTTTCTCCCGTAAGGACAACTCCAAATCTCTCGTTCCCTGCAGCTGGCTTTGCTTCTCATTCAATTCAGCGGTAAGATTGGAAACTGTTTTCTCCAACTTTTCTCTGACAGTTTTCTCAGTGTGCAACTCACCATGCAGAGAATTCAAGTTCTTTTTCAAAAACTCAAGCTCAGATGAAATCTTGGCAGATTCTTCAGTTTTTTCCTGTAAAGACGACTCCAAATCTTTCTTTTCCTCTTCAATTGTTGCTAAGCTCAGCTTACACATTTCAAGTTCAATAGATGTAGCATCTAGTTTTGTTATTTCATGAGAAAGGTCCTGATTTCTGGAATTAAGTTGTTGTAACTCAGCTTCCAAATGATAAAGACCGGACAAAAATTCTTTGTGCTGCTGAGAGTATAACTCTTCAGCTTCCAAACTAGCACTAGTTCTATTAATGATCACCTCAAAATCTAACTGAAGTTTCTGCAACAGAGCATCTGACACAGTTATCCTACGTAACATTTCTTCCAAATCATGCTCAAACTTCTGTTTCATGACTAGAGCATTTGATTCAGCGGTATTAAAAGATACTTGAGTCTTTTGTTTATCATGCACTAAAATCTCCTTCTCTTCTGTGAGTTGAAGGATTCTATGAAATGCACTCTGTTGCAGCTCTTCTAGCTGCAATAAAAGACCCTCGAAGTTTTCACATTTTGAATCCAAACAAGCAGATCTACTACAAAGAGAAAGTTCACTGTGTCTTTCTTCATACGATGCCAGCAATTTCTGCATCTTATTAGACAAAAAGGTGACATTACTCTGCAGAATATTCTTCATTGAAACTTCCTCGTCAATTTTAGTTCTAGTAGACTTTAATTCTTCCTGCAAAATGGATATTTCATCATGAAGATGATTATTTTCTAGGCTCTCTTTTTTCAATAAACTCTTCAATTCCGAGTTTTCTGTACTGCATGCCACATACTTTCCTTTGTAACTTCTATACTCTGTCAGAAGAACATCCAGCTCATCAACTTTCTCAGTAAGAAGACTGTTTTCATGAGCAAGAGTTTTTAAATTTGCCTCCAAAATCTGGTTCTGGAGAGCAATATCATTGCTCTTTGCTGTGCAGACCTCCTTGTACTCATTTAGTGAAAGGATATCATTCATAGCATTCTGCAACCTCAACACCAATAACTCATTTGATTCATTTGCAAGCGCCAGCTGCTGAGAGAGTTGAACAATTTTCTCTTTCATGAGTTGAATGTCAATACTTGCTTCAAGCAAGGTTTCTTGCAAAGCCTTAGAAAATACATCAGAGTATATATTTGCAAAATGCATTTGGCTAATTTCTTCTTCAACTTGTATGTATAACCCCTCTTGCACCTGAAGTGATCTTTTCAAATCATTAAGTAAAATGTCTTCACCCAAATGTTGTCTTTGTAAGGAAGAACTGTGATTTTGACACAGCAATCGATTAGATGTATGAGCTTCTGAAATTTTAGGATAGACCACTTGTTCTGGGCTATCATCAGTGTCTGGAACTGAAGAATCAGAAAGGGTCTGCTTTATGAGATTCTCATTTGTCTCATGCATAGAAAGAACTTGGCAAGAAAGCAGTTCAAGATCTTTTTGCAATTGACCAACAGCAATAGAATAATTCAATCTGGCCCTTTTAAGGGCTGCTTCAGCAGAAATAGCCCTTCTTTCAAACTCATTGTTCAGAGTTTCCAAAATGCGTTTGTCTTCAGCAAATTTCATCATCTGCTCATTCATATTCTGGTGAATTCTCTCCATCTCGGTCTTACCAGCAGAAATTGTGTACAGACAAGTAGAATGTTCATTCCGAAGGTTCTGCAACTCAGCCATCATCTGCCTTTGGTTCTGCTCAAGTTCCTGAATAAGAGCTTCATAGTAGCATTCCATCTGATCCATTTTCCGTACAAGGCTTTCCCTTTCGGTTTTGGACTCATCTATCTCTCTTAAAAGTTCAAAAATTTTCTCTTTCATGGCAAGGGTGGGATCAACAGAATCAAACTCGTGAGACACAAGGCCAGGTATGGAAAGATAATGACTCATGCTTTCTGGTTGTAATAAACCTGCATCAGACCCAATATCTGTTAAAAATTGTTCACTTTTATGCAAATTCATTTTCTTGTTCTCCCTTTCATTGACAATTTTGGCCCCAAAAATTGGCTCTCCAGATTCTTGTTTGAGATTCTGTAAAATTTCAGCCAGTGCTTCTAACTCCAAGTTAAGGAACCGAAAATCCCTTTCAGGAAATCCCATGGACACCTTCTGAATATCTCTTAACTTATCTTCCATAAGCAAAAGCCCCTTAATCCATTTATGCTGCAAATTTTGAACTAATTTATCCTGATCTGTATCAGTAGGATCTTTGTGAGGGAATGGTAAGCTCAATTTAGAATTTTTAAGCTGCTCAAACTCATCTCTGAAATTTGAACATTCAGATTTTAGTACTGCAACCTCCTTTACTAACTCTTCTCCAGACGAAATCTCAGTTGCAAGTTGCTCAGAAAACTTGTGTGTTTCAACACCTATTTCATCAGCATGATTTTGCAAAGAACTTACCTTCAATTTTAGATCAAGAATAGATGACTCAACTGCTTCCAAATTTCCCATAAGTCTACTACTGCTCCTATCTTCAGAAGCAGCAGCCAAACTGTTGGCAGCTGAATAGTCTATGCTCCAACCATGAACCCGATCACTACCCTGTGCTGGAAACTGATTATCAGGTGCCTCCCCTTTGTCTGGTTGAGTACTTTGGCTGAGGGATAGTCCACTTAAATCACCAGAGACTGTGCTTTTAAGACTGTCCACTTCATGTGCACTAGAGATATCATGTTTCTCAGTATATATGCTTTCAGAAGTACTAGAAGAGCCATCAAAGCCAGCAGCTGAATCGGCATACTCTTCATTTATCCTAGACTCTCCTTCAAGTGAAGAAATATGGGGGAGATCTTTAGATTCTCTTTTCAATTTCACTCTTGAATTAACCTAATTTCATGAAATAAATAAGGGGGTTGCGTCAAGCAAACGAAAAAAAAAATGCTTAATTTTAGGTAGTGAATGAAGCCTACAAACATGTTTCTCCCCGTAGGATACCAGATGATACATCTTTAAAAGAAGTCAGGTTTCCCCACCATTAACACATAATTGTCAAGTAGTTTTCATTAAGATTAAAAATAACTTGTGTACATGTAAATGTTTATTCTGTCTGGAATTTATATTTTTATTTTCAAAGAATGTCCCGGTTCCTTGACCCTTCCAATCAAGTATAGGAGAGAAGGTATATAAAAGTAATGCCAGTACAGGAGAGAAGGTATGAAACCTTATTTATATGATTATTGACATTCTGGTCAGGAGATGACTCTTTGCTATCAGCAGATTCGTCATGAGTACCTTGGTCAGAGGTTGTCTGTAGGCCCCTCTCTCTGAGTTCCCTCTGCTGCTCAAATTCTCTGAAAGTAATAATACCATCAAATAAATTTATTGTTTTTAGAAGAAGCACGTTCTTAAATGTCATAGCTCACTCATGTCACCTGAAACCGGTTTTAGAAGTGAGAAGCTGCACTGTGACCTGGCTTCAACAAGAGAAAGAAAACATTAAATGTGATAGCAATGAGGTCTCTAGCAACTGAAGAACTTGAAAACAAAAAATATGAAGAGTTGTATTGTATGTCATTGATAGGTATACACAAAGATTGTACTGCCACAAAACCATGTAAGTGCACAACCAATGAAAAATGAATTAATCAACAAGAGACAGTTACATAAGTGAAATTTGAAGAGAGACTCTTACATGTAGTGTGACTCCAGGTTCAGTTCCATTAAGAGGCAAAGAAACAGCTGTTGGCTTCAAGGCATCAACAAAATCAGCAAGATTGATGGTGGCCTCACCAAGGATGCTAGATCGTGATGAACCCTAAAGTGGTAAGACCAAAAAAAAAGTTAGTAAAGTTCAAACTTTTCTAACAAGATGAATGACCACAAGCATCTATCTCATTGAAAACAATAGACAATATTTAGGTATTTCTAATGTGGGAAATACAATGGAGAGAATAGCTTACCATAAAAATAATGAAACTCAAATTTTACAAATACCATTGTTTAGTTTTTAAAATGAGTCATAGTGATAATTAGATTTTATAGACAGCATTATCATCCCCTCAAAATCAGAATCAAATTCTTTTGAATAAGAAAGTTAATAAATTAAAAAAAAATATTCAAAAGTATCTATTCTATCACACCATTAGAAATCACAATTGAGATCTCACCAGAGCATCAATCAGGAAAACAAACAAAAAATATGTTCATAAAATATGAACCAATAAAGTGAGTGATATAATGAAGGTTTTTGCATTAAACCATCGATAATATGATTAATTATGCTTCATTGGGTAACTACCATTCCCACATGACACTTCTGTAAGTGCTACCACATAATAAATTGCATTCATTTAAAAGCCATGAAAGAAAATTACCATCCCCACAACAAATTTATAAAACTTCTCTTCATATTGTCTACTTTTAATGTCTTGGAGGAGTCTTGTAGTTTCATAGATTGGATCTGCCCACTTGCAAGTTCCATTTCTCACATTTGCTTTGGTGGTCTTTGATGTAGCCTTCCCAGTGTCAGCAGGGATAAAAGAGATAAACAGCTTATCCCATCCAGATTGTGGAATCTAGACCAAGCAGAAACAAAACTTGTCCTTAGTAATTGCAAAAAAAAAATAAAAGATCTAAAGCTATGGAATTAACAGCAATAACAATATTTCTGTCTCAAGAAAAGCTGTTTCAATACTGACTCTTCCAAATATAAACATTCAACTAACCATGAAAACTGCCTAAATATAAATTCTCTTCAAAATATTATCACTCGACAATGCTGAATATATTAAGAGCCATGTAATTTTACCAGTTACAGAATTCAAAGTAGCTTCATTCGTATTACATTTGCCAAAATGGAATTTGAAAATGAAAATAGTCAGGATAGATAGAAATAATTTGGAACCACCAATATAAATAAGTTCAAGAGAGCTAAGTTGATAAAGAAGTTGACACTTGCAATAAGGGACCTCAAATCCTTTCTGGAGTTTGATTAACTTTTCAATAAGATTAAGTTAAACCTAATCAGCACAGAGGTCAGCTAAACTTGATCAAGAATTTTAATTCTTCTTCAACAATGGCATCAACCTAGATGTATTTGTTTCTTCACAAAAAGATAGATGATCGATTTAATTATTATTATATCTGTTAACAATCCTTAACCCAATATAAGTTTAGAACCAGTATCAAACATTGACAGTTGAACCATCACAAAAACAAATATAGGACAACGAGGACCATTTATTTTAGTTAATACTTGATACATGACACTTGAAAACTTCCACTCAGGTTTAGGGCAGGGGACAGTGAAAATAAATCACTCTATTTTTAAAAAACTACTTGTTCATCTATCTCTTTTTTCTTTTCTTGAAAAGATTTTGGTCGGTTTGAAATTCTATATTATTACTTCTTAACCAATAAGACATCAGCAACCATTTTATTGTTATTGGAATTAGTGTTTGCACAAAACTAAACCCCAAAGATTAGTTTGAGGTAAGGATTACTTCCACGGGTATTTTGTAGTTTAACTTTAACCATATCACTAATTATATGAGATCTCTAACACATTTCTCATACCAAGGATTAGACATGGTGAGTGTTAAGTTTATAAAACTGAACATCTTTGAGGTGGCTCGATAATGGCTTCAAAGTTGATGACCTGGTAGGTCCAATAACAATCACTAAAATAGATTACTATATCATGTTTATAGAGAGAAAGGTGAGGCAGAGTTGCTGAATTGGTGTGTTTGAATGACACCGTGAAGTTTTATTTATAGCTTAATATAATAAATACAGATTTTGTTCCTCTTAATCAGATATGATTTGCCTATAAACTGCTACTCAACAAATTCACAATATTTAAATTTGATTTTCACCAGGCATCAACCAATCACTTATCTCATAAAACAATTTCAAATTACAAATGGATTCTCAGTTACTAAAGCTGCGTGATTATTTCAACAACAAAATTGTTCCTCTAAATAATAGATGAGAAGCAAATTGTTAGTAATAGTTATAGCTATGTGAAAATTAGCATATGTATATCTTTCGTTGTTTGACCCTGCCATAGCATTATTTTACTTGTGGGAATCTTGAGAAGCTGGTACATAAAATTTAGCAATCAAGGTACAGCTACATGGTTCAAATAATTAGTATCTGCTCTGCAACACGCTTTTTTATAAAATAACCAATTGCCTATGAATTTGATGTTCTGACCATGTTCCAAATTGCCATATATGGAGATTCTATCAGAAGATAGGTTCATATATGTTTTTTCATTTTCAGTTTTACAATACTTAGCCAAAGGCAAAAACATCATGTAATTGAAGAATAAGAAATAGTTTGGTCAGAGTTCACAATTCTCGATTGAAAGATGGAACAAAGACGAAGGGTTAGACAGGATAGAAATAGGATGATGCTGACTATTTCAAGGTTGTCAATACTACCTAAATATATGATTGTCATGAACTAGTTACCATGATGGAGGAAATAAAAAAATAAAATCAAATAATGTACCAGAAGAAGAAAAGAAGTTTCTAAGTCGGTTAGAACGTTAGACTGATAAAGCAATATCATATTTGAATGTTCAAATTAAACTTGATTGAGATGATAGAAACTTACTCAAACATTTTAATGCAAGATAATGCCAACTAATTAAACTTAACTTTGAACAAATTCTAAGAACTGTAGGTTTACATGGCAACTCAGACCAAATGTTCAGTGGACCCAGATCATCTTTCAGAGACAAATTGGTGTTCTCCGTTCTTTTATAAGTGGGAAGGAAAAATTGAAATTCTCTAAGTTACAGTGATTATTCTCCCTTAACGACCTAAAACAAACTTTCTTGGAAATTTGAAATCACCAAGCCAAAGAATGAAAAAGTAAGTTACATAGATGGGAAACTTACATGTGTAGCATGGAATTGGAGCCGGAAAACCACCTTTACTTTGGTCTTCTCAATCTTCCACCTAGTAACCCTCGACATTGTTCGGAAAATTAATCACACCTTATATGCATTACTGCATAAGTTGAAGGTTCCGTCTCCATTCCCAGCTCCCACGCAGTGTTAAGTGTTTGTTAAGATGGCCACCAATGCAGTACCTGAATGCAAAAAAAGCAAAGAATCTACATTCACAAGTATCCTTTTCTTTTACACAAACTTAAGCAATCATACTGCTCTGATTCATGCTCCATTGACCAAAACTTTAAATGCAACTCAGCTATTAAAATTAAAAAATAAAAACCTCTAGAAATTTAGGACCCACTGATCCAGGATTAAAGGCACTTCTATACAAATTTTAAATAAAATATCTTAGATGAAATAAACAATTTGTTAGAGAGAGAAAACATGCAGAGCTATAAGGGCGAAGCCAGCACACATTTTGGAACCAGAGAGATAGGGAGAGAAATCTAAATTGAATAATTCATCAATCTATTCTAAAGCACTCCGCAGCAGCAGTTCACAACTACAATTTTGGCTGAAAGAGATCCAGTAACATAACTATGAAGGCCATCTTCATAGTAGCGCAAGTAGTAATTATTAAACAAAAATCAAAAAGTTCAGCAGCAAGAGGCACAAAAGACCTAGAACTGAGAAATGACTCACAGTTAGTCAAAAATGACCCAGAACCATGTATCAAAAATGCCAGATCTCCAAATTAAAACATCAGCCAAGGCTTTGCTTCCTAACTATTTGTTTAGAAAAAAAGTTATGTAAGTCAAGCACATTTTTCAATCAGACAAGACTCCCTCCAACTGAACTGAAACACTACTTTAACCAAATGGAATAACGGAATGCAACATTCTCCCCCATTTTGAGAACAGTAGGGAAAAAAGAGGGAAAAAGAGGGTGGGAGCAGAACACGATTGGAAAATAAATTAAAAAGAGAAACTTTTTTCTATGCATACCTTGGTGAGAGACGAAAGGTTTAACCGGGAAAATCCACGGATCGAGCACAAAAAATTCGAATTTAAGCTGAGGTTGAAGTTGAAGAAAAGGAGAAGGACCCAGAAAGATGCTGATTTTAGACAATGGCACTACTAAATACCGAACCCCAAAAAGACTCAGAACCCAAGGACTGACAAAAGCATAGAGTAAAAGAGAATCCTAAAAAACCCAATGCTAACACAAAGCTAGTAAAATAATGTAGCCAAAAATAGCACTATTTCTTTTGTATTTTCCTCCTTATAGATATTTTCGCACTTGCATAATTCTAACCAAAACATTACCAAGGAGAATTACCACAGGGACAAAACAATCACCTCAATGTGTCACTTTAAGGCTGACACCTAAGATTTGTGAAAGTTACTGGGAGCAACTTACTAATTACTATTATCTTAATAAATTAAATAGTGCTGTTGTTTGCGGGGTGCATGAGAATAAGATTTGAGGCTACAAAGCATCTTGGGTATATTGGGTAGGTACCCTTGCCTTGCCCCAGATCTGTGGCTGCTTAAGAAACAAGAAAGATTGAGACTTTCGAGACAAGCATCAAGATTGGACCAAGACCCACAAGAGAGATTTGAGGTGTAGTGTTGTGTGGTTTTAGTTTGTTAAGATTTCAAAGGAACGACATAAGGGGCTAGCGTGGCGTGAATTAGCAGAAAATGCAGAAAGTTAGAGACATTATTAAGTAAGGTAAAATGGAGCTGTGAAGGATTAGATGTGCTATCAACTTCACAAACCCTCTAAAACTATGCCTCTACATGGTGATTATCACTATCTAATTCTCTAATTAAACAAATAACTACGAGTTGGGAAGGGTTGTAATTAGAATATTAGATTGACATTCTTAAAGTTATCTTGCTAATGGATTTTTCTGTCTTGCCCCCTGTCTCGGTGGTTCTCACTAAATTGGAACATGACGAAGACAAAGTACTGCCTTATCCCTCCTTGATTTATGGCTGGTTTTGGGGTTAGGAGCTTCTTGCTATCTTCGTGTGTTTTTAGAGTCTACAAAATGCTTACTAATCAAGAAAAATCACAATTTTAAGATTTTTTCTTTCTTTCCTTCTTTCTTTTGCCAAAATAAATATTCATCTTAAAAAAGTTACTCAACACTTTGTTTCCATACTTTCAAGTAAATTTATTAGCAACCTCAAACCTTAAGCCGCCGTCAACTGTTCAACCATATCTAGATTTTAAGTGTTCCCAAAGGTATTTGATATTTTAAATAATTATATTTTCGGAACAGTTATTATTATTATAATGAGTAAATAATAAACCATTTTCTACCTTATTACTTAATTACAAACTGACTTTACGATAAATTGCACTGAGAATTTTGTTTACATTAAACAGAAATTAAATTGTTAATATTTTTTTCGTGTATTAGGATATATATAACAATTGATATAATTATTACAGTATTTAATTTTTTCAATAAGAATCAATATAAAAATGTCTCTTGTATTATCATTATTTAAAATATTTTCAATTAAAAGTGTTTTTTCTCAGTCCAATGAACATAATCTTTTTTTTTTTGTTTATATATAAATTTAATTTTGTCTCATATAATAGCACTTTATTGTATCTCTTTACATACACAACAAATTAAAGTTAAAGTAGTGAATGTATTACTAAACTAGCTGGGGAGACTAAAAAGGAACAAAATTGAATACAACTATTTTCTTATTAAAAAAAATAGAGGTATGTCTTCTTCGTGTTATTATAAATATTAAAAAACATAAATCTAGATCAAATTTAATGTACTTATTAAAATAATTAAGTTGTTTACTCATTATAAATTAAAATTAATTGTTTTGATGAGAACATTAAATTTGACTTTTTTCCAACTTACAAAAAGGACTGAAAAATAATTCAATGTTTATGACCTTTTGCCATACATTAGTAGACACCGAATTAAATGTACTTAGATTTCTTTTCTCTATCACATAGTCAAGATTTGTAATCATTAATAATTCGATGAATCAGATGTAAAATGCATGTTTTAAATCTGATACAGTGGACAAACCATGAGTCATTATTTTCATTTGACAGTTTCAAGCTGATAAATACTTCAATGTCAAGAAAAATAATTATACCACAGATTTAGAATATTGGTTGTTGTGCACAGTTCATATTTATAAATCTCAGTAAATCAAAATTTAAAACAGGTATTTAAGATCTTATTCATCTAATCTTCGTTCTACTGTCAAAAAAAATACTGAAGTTTCTGATGCGAACCTTGGAAAGTCTGAAACTAAAATTCGAAGGTGCAGGTATGAAGTCAATTCAGAATCAGAAATCACGAGACAGAAAATAAAGTAGTGAGTAATAGAATTTATTATTCATTTAAGATGTGTAAAGAAATGAACAGATAAAACAAAAAATTCCGTGGAAGAGTACATTGCTAGAGACATGCAGACAAGAGGGTAGAGCCAAGGATATATAAAGAGGTAGCTCCAACAGCTGATGCTGCATGACGGATCATGTGTACTCCATATAGTCATCACTTTGCCAAATAGTAATAATAATTGAAACACATAAAGACATATTTATTATTACACTATTCATCATCCATTAATATTGCTTTATGGGGTCTAGGTCCATTTTTATCCTTCATTCATTCTTTCCATGTCAAAATTTCTTTCTTTGCTTCGCATTTACCACCATTAGGTTAAATTGAAGAGTTATAAGTGAAAGACATTCCGATATTAAAGTCTATAAAAATTCAGTAATGATAATCCTAAATAAGTAATAAAGATAACTAACTTACTACACTACCTCAAACTTATATTTATAAATTTTGAAATAGATTTTGAATTAGTATCAATCTAATTATGATCTAACTAGTAATAATATTACCTAGTTTTAATGTAATTATTATTAATATTAATTTTTATTTAATTCAATCACTCGACTAGTCGATTAACTTTTTAAAATTTCAAGATGATAGAATGGTTCATTCTTCTATTGACCAAATAGTTATATTATACAAATATCTAGTTTTACCGTTAAGATTTAGGGTTTTTCACCACAGTGGCAAAAATTGAGCAATTTATTACGGAACTAGGCAAAATTGACCAAAAGTGAAGTCGTGGGTGGGGTAAAAACGACTTCAAAAGATAAGTGCGTGTCGGTTTCTTGGGTGCCCCCCCTGCACGACTTCACACTGTTTCATCACCTAAGTCAGTTGTTAAGTCGTCACCCTAAAACACGACTTCTGGGACTTGTAATGCGATTACAATTTCATTGTAATCGATTACACAGTGTTGAAATGGTAGACCCGTAGATTTGAATGTGTAGACAGAAAACGTACTGGTAATACCGATTACGTCATGTGAGTAATCGATTACCGTGTGGTTTAGTAGACGAACAACTCTGGTAATCGATTACAGGGTTTTGTGTATCGATTACCAGTGGGTTTTTGTTTGTTTATGAAAATGATTTTTATTTGACATATGTATGTATTGGTTTGTTATAGTGTAAAAGAGTAAATAAATATATCTAGAAATATTTTATATTATAATATGAGTATGGCATTTGATTACAATTTGGTAACATTAAGAAAAAACAATTGGCGAAAAGGACAATTTCCCCTATGATGACCTTCGTTGCGGCAGTAAGATCATTTTTTGGCTTATCTGGATTGGATTGATCCATTTCATTATGAAGCCCTATTTGTAGATGGTCTTTTCCGGATGCCCTTGCGTCGCATTTTGGATCTGGTATGAAGTTTGGACCTGTATACAGATAGACCAATAGTCTCATTTTGGATTGGGGTGAAATTTTACTTCATATGCCTTGAAAATGTTGTGAAGACTGTATACTGGATCGATTACTTGGGTTAGGGGGATATGCGAAATGCACAAAAACAATTACTGATGACATGGGAGACGAGTAGCTTGGAAGTGTCCACAATCACACCACCATTCATTTTAGACTGACCTTGTACGAAAGTGGAACTGGCGGTAGTGGTGAGGTGTTGAAATTTCTTGAACATCAAATCATCAGAATTTTCACGATTTGTAAGCGATGCACATGACAATAGCGGATTGTTGTTGATTTTTCCTAAGATGTCGGCGATCTGTTCAGATATTGGTGTCCTGCTTGTATCATAGAGTTGGCCTTTAATCCGCGTTCCAACAAACCAGATTGTGTCCTCTCAAATGGTTGTTCTGATGAGAGCACATATTGGTAATGAACGTGCTCCCTTTAAATGGAGTTTGGTGCACTAGGCAAGATTAGTCGTCATATTGTCCATATCTTCTCCCTCCATCAAAAGCCTGAGACCACTTTTGTAATGGAAATTTATTCTATCCATTGAACTTGTTGTTGGGTATGGTTTCTCAAAGCAGCAAGTTTTGCTGTGACAGTTGGTTGCTTCAACCTCGTAAGCTTAATAAGGTAATAAAAAAATAAATTAAAGATAATATGTTACAAAATTATAAAAGTATATAAGTGTTAGAAGAATTTTTGTATGAGTACCTAAAGTTGATAATTGTTTTTTTTAGGTCGTGATTTTTGAATTTGGTGTTGAAGTGGATGCTAGATGACGTATGCAATAAACAGAGTTCAAACCATCTTGTCCCAACCAACTTCATCTTATCTAGTAAGGCGGACAATATACCCTTTCCTCTGTCAGTGATGATGCAATTTTGTTGATGACAATATGTTTCCTCGAAGTATTTGAAAGAACCATATCAGGCCTCCTTTGTCTCATTGTCCACTTCTACAATGTGCAAAGGCCAGGGGAAAAATATTTCTATTGCCATCTGACCTATGCGGTTTAGCAAAGTTGGCCACTGATATTAACCGTGAGAATTGCCATCAACTTGAAGAATGGGTTTA